>PVKC010005357.1:0-33377 GCA_004027635.1 Crocidura indochinensis | reverse complement strand
TCTTTCTTTCTTTCTTTCTTTCTTTCTTTCTTTCTTTCTTTCTTTCTTTCTTTCTTTCTTTCTTTCTTTCTTTCTTTCTTTCTTTCTTTCTTTCTTTCTTTCTTTCTTTCTTTCTTTCTTTCTTTCTTTCTTTCTTTCTTTCTTTCTTTCTTTCTTTCTTTCTTTCTTCTTCTGTTCCAAGTTTGTTCACCCGACATATGCTTTCTTCCTCTTTCGGTCAATATGTAAACTCTTCCTTCTTTATAAAGACCTTTTCAACTTTCTTATGTAAGAAGACTTTCCTTCCCATTTCACTTCACTTCTCACTTGTCTTTCAGAACTTATAGTAGGAGTCTTACTTATACATTCATTTTCTGTATTTTCTACCACACTCTGAAATGTATGAATTCAAAGTTGTTCTTGCAAGTGGAAATCAACAAGCAAAGCTCTTGTCTGATGCTTTGTGGATATTTGACATGAGAGTTGAAACAGAACTTTAACTTTTCTTTCTTTTATGCACATACACACATATATACTCATGATTTAAATGAACAATATTGTTTACCTAAAGCTTTTGGTAACAGAATCCTCACTCATGCAAAAAATGTATTCTCAGTCCACGCAGAAATTCTTACTAAAGTGTTATGTGGAAGAAATAAGTCAATTTTATAGATATCATTAGTGATAATATCTGAGAAGTAGAGTGGTCAAATATTTTTCTCTCAAAAGGAAATAAGGACTCTAAAAGTAGAACATGCATTATAAAATGAAAAAGAAAACTTTCAAAAGAGTGAGGACTTTTTTATGCAATAAGATAAACTAAGCTTTTGTTTGTTTGTTTGTTTGTTTTGGGTCACACCCGGCAGTACTCAGGGGTCACTCCTGACTCTATGCTGAGAAATCGCTCCCAGCAGGCTCGTGGAACAATATGGGATGCCGATATTAAAAAAACTGTCCTTCTGCATGCAAGGCAAACACCCTACCTCCATGCTATTTCTCCAGCCCCCTGAGTTCTTTTTTTTTTTTGGTATAAACTTGTTTGTTTTTAGAATATGGAAGTTTGATGACCCAATGTTTCTAATTGCTGCACAATAACATCCTTGAATATTTGAAAATCATAGATTTGCTTCTGATCTGATAAATCTGAAATTTTCAGTGGAAAATACTGAGAACACATATCTTTAAAAGTACCACTTGCCATTCTCTTGTTTCCAGATTTCAGAACAATATAGGGGATCAACCTAGATGCTGGAAAACTACATTAGTGTTCATGTGAGTTGTATGTCCTTTAAAAACCAATATAATAGTCACCATAGAGCAAGAAGATTATTCAAAACTCTCTAGTTCTTAATTGAAGACATATTGTGTATGATAAGGCTAAAGTGTTTTCTTAGCCTTAAGTCTATATACATTCTAAAAATGGTTCTAACTTACTCTCAATAGGGTCCATCAACAGAGAGATTTTGTTAGAGTGATTATTTTTCCTGGAAATACGCCAGTTGTGACTGACTGTAGATTTGTCCCCTCTCTCTGCCCACTCACCATATGGATTCTTTCTTCTGTTTTAAGTCAGGGTTCAGGGATTATCTCCTTCAGAAAGTTATCTATAAACAGCTCCATCTATTCTTCTAAATCTAATTTGTCAAATAATTACTGATCTACCTTTGTAAATCATTGTGCTTTTGCACATCCTTCTATGAGTTACCTATTAGTGACAATGTCTGTCTTAAATAGCTGTTAAAAACTTTTTAACATACCAAAAAAAAACCTTTTTAACGTGAATTGCAAATACACACATACATCTGATCCCAGCTGATTAATGTCCAGCAAGTATTTGTGGACTAAATGAGCATATATATTGGATAATTTCAGGCAAGAATTTTTACAAGGGCAAGTTTAAAGAAACCCACATAATGGGGGCTGGGAGGTAGGAAAGGAGTTGTTGGCAGTTTGTTCCTGTGAAATAAAAATGAAATCTAGTTTTCTTTTTTCTTGTGACTGATTTCTTTTCACAGGTTTCTTCACCAACTGGCTAGTGTCCAACTTTGTCAGAGATGAAACATCAGACAGTTAGAAAAGAGGTTCTCAGTTGATAAATATTTGATTTACAAGGTATTGAGAGGTTTAAAGAAATGGAAGGGAGTTTGCCTAATGGGATTTGTGTTTAATAGAGCGAAGAAGATCACCTATAACCAGGTCTGTCTTTCTTTGCAATGGCCAGTGGCTACCCAAGTCTGATTTTGCACTACAGATTGTTCTGGACTGAGCTGACAACTGGGCAAAATGAGGAGGACTGGGATGCTCATGGTTCCACAACAGAAATACAGCTGAAGGGAATAGTCTTAGATTTTCTTTTCTTCTTTTCTCTATCTGTGATAAATATTGTATGTCTCGGCAGCATAGGGAAGAAAATGATTGATCCTTTCTCAGTGATATAGATATGTGGCTGTATATGTTATATGCAGAATGAATGAGAACGAATGTAGGGGGAGAGGGAGCCGAGAAAGAAATGCAAGGCACTATGGATAGAATTGCCAATAGCAATCCATCAAAGCAGTGTCAGGAGTGTTCAAATAGATAGGGGAATCTTATCTCTAATTTAATCGTTTGTTGGTTTTCTGTTGTCAAAGTTTTGTTTTCTTTTAAAATTTTGCCTCTTACCTTTCCCTGACTTCTTCAAAGTTTTGTAGAAATAGGAATGATTAGGGGGGAAAAGTCTCATTGTATCAAATACATAAAGAAATAAAGTGCTTATATATATTACATATATATTATATTCAGCAAATCTTTTGTACCAAGATAAACCAGCAGAGCCAGTGCTGCACTTCAGCAGCACTGTGATTTAAATTGTTTGGTGGTTTTATTTTTTTTTTTCCAGAGGAAGAGTGTAGAGATTCTGTTCACTTTCATTGGAGAGGATGTTGCCCCCAGGGAACAAAAATTGCTTGGAGGGCACAATTTTATTTTTTTTAAAGGACAGTATCTGCCCTTTATTTTAATCTTTGCTGACCATATTCTTTTGGAGAATATTTAACCAGGTAGTTTGATAAGGGCTATGTGTGGTTGGAAACTTAGCTCCAAGACTAACAGTTGAGTGTCATAGAGCTAGTGCAGGCTTGTTAGATATAACAAGATTTTACAATTTTTTTTTTATGAATTACTTAGCTTTGTTTCTACAAATTGTCTCTATAAATTGTTGAGGGAACTAGGATCCTGAGTGGAAGATATTGGTGGTAATTTTGAAAGGTCTGAATATGTTGATCACACGTATTATGTAACTGTTTAATGTTAGTAGCTGCGATATTTGTTTATACTAGAAGGGGATGCGAGTTTTCACCAGGACATTTATTATCTTTTGCCTGCACCACATCTTCTCATAGAATGAACAAATTCACTACTTGGTTAGAATTCTCAATTATCCATTGTGGCTTAGATTTTCCTATTGGCAGTTCCCAGGTGATTGTTTGCCTGTGTGTATCTGTTCTTTTTTCTTGTTGTTGTTGTTGTTTGGCAGATCTGGACCTTGTGTCTTCCGTTCACCTATGGATTTTAGAAGAGTTTTTAGTTTTCTTGTCTATTCAGCTTTTCTGTTTTTCTTAGGATAAAGTTCTTGTTTCCAACTTCCTTACACTTGGAATCAGAAACCACAAGTTATCTTTCATTGGAATGTGTCTTTGTTCACCATGGTTAAATGTGTTTATCTTTTATTCCATCTAAAGTATTCTGTGAGAGAGAAGTTGCAAATATAAGCAAGTTTTCAATCATGTTTTCAGAGACCATAAGTTCAATATAAGAAAGACAAACTTTATATGGCATACAACTTCCTAAAACAAACAAAAAAACCCCACATTTTTTCCTTAGTTTTTGTTTTAGGGTAACATCTGGCAGTGCTCTGGATTTAGTCCTGGTCTGTACTCTTCTAGGGTTTACTCCTGGAAGTACTTAGGGAATCATTTGCAGTGCCAGGGATTGAACTGAGTTTGGGGTATATACAAAGTTAGTGTCTTAACCCCTTTATATCACCTCAACTATAAAACCAGTTTTTTGCATTTTCTATGAATATATTACGATCTTTTGTTTTGTTTTTTTTTTGTTTGTTTTTGTTTTTGGGTCACACCCGGCAGCGCTCAGGGGTTACTCCTGGCTCCATGCTCAGAAATTGCTCCTGGCAGGCACGGGGGACCATATGGGGCACCGGGATTCGAACCGATGACCTATTGCATGAAAGGTAAACGCCTTACCTCCATGCTATCTCCCGGGCCCCATATTACGATCTTTTGGACACTCTAAATTCCTTTCTATAAATTGTACAGTGAAAAATCATCCCTTTAAAAAGTAATGAACAAAGTTTTATTTCTGGCATAGTTGTCCATGGTATAATTACTTGACTCACAAACCTGAAGTCTTTAAAATGCCATGCTTTATAACTTTCTATTTGCTATCCAGAAAACATTCAAATATTTACCTCTAGGTGGATATGCATGAATGTAATAGAGAGTAGAGTCTCTTTCCACTCCTGGTGACATTGAGTCCATTATTATTGTGAAAATCTCTGTTAACTTAGCATGAAAGAAAAAGAATATTTATTGTTTGGAGCAAAACCTAATTGTAATAGTCACTACTTTAAAAGAAATGGCATAATTCAGAATAGTCAACCAATAGGTGACCATGCTATAGTTTCCATAAGTGGTGAGAACATTGATCAAAGGGCAAGACAGGAAATTTTCAATGTCTCTGTCAGTTCAATTAGTTGGGTGGCGGACTAAAGATGGCACAAAATAGATATTTGTATATAGAGCAAATCTCAGTGACTAGGGATGGTTTGAATCAAATAGGGGAATAAAAATTTCAAGTAAAAATGAAAAAAGGAGTTTTGATATAGCTAGGAGACCTTGGGTGGGGTTAAAGAAAAAGGGTAGAGGCATGGTGGTAGATTGAGTTAGAGGCAGGGGATTCTGAAAAGAAAGAGGTGAAAGAAACTCTTTAAAGTAAGTATAGAGGTTGAAAAGTAGTACAGCCACAACAGAATACTATGCAGCCATCAGGAGAGATGAAGTCATGAAATTTTCCTATACATAGATGTACATGGAATCTATTATGCTGAGTGAAATAAGTCAGAGAGAGAAAGACACAGAATGGTCTCACTCATCTATGGGTTGCAATAATTTTCAGAGACAAAAGAGAGGAGGGCTGGAAGTTCCAGCTCTCTTCATGAAGCTCACCACAAAGAGTGATGAGTTTAGTTAGAGAAATAACTACCTTGAGAACTATCCTAACAATGAGAATGAATGAGGGAAGTAGAAAGCCTGTCTAGGTTCAGGTGTGGGTGGAGTGGGGAGAAGGGAGATTTGGGACGTTGGTGTTGGGAATGTTGCACTTCTGATGAGGGGTGTTTTTTACATGACAGAAACCCAAACACAATCATGTTTGTAATCAAGGTATTTAAATAAAATATAAAAGAAAAAATAAAATAAAATTACAAAAAAAAAAAGAACAAAAAATTAAGACAAGCAAAAAAAAAAAAAGAAAGAAAGAAAAGAAAAAAGAAAAGCAGTACAACAGGTTTGGCATTGGCTTTGCATGTGGCTGATCCAAGTTCAATACCAGAACTTCATATGGTCCCCCAGGTCCACTGAAGTGATCACTGAGTGTATAACAAGGAGTAAGCCCCGAGCATTGTTGAGTGCTTACCAAAAATATATAAAGAAATTGACTATAGCAGAGGAAAATGGAAATTCCTAGCCTCTATCCCCTCTATCACAATTCTTTGGAAAATCAGTTCTTTCAATGAAAATTAAGTACAGGGGTCATGAGAGATATTTACGGCAAGTTGTTTGCAAAAATTATTTTCAGAAAAAAATTACCAACAACAAAATACTGCATCTAGATACTGTACCCATACAAAGTAGAGTAAGATTTATAACAATTTGCAAGTGAGTATGAGAAATTTCAAAAGCATTAGGAAGGATTTAGACTTTCCCATGTGAAGACTAAATTGGGTTATGTATCATTCATATTACAGAGTTAAGAGTTTAAAATTTTTTTTATCTAGTTCTGAGTCTTTCTTTTTTGGCTATTCATTTTTCTTCTGTGACTCATCTATTCAGATTCCATACATTAGCTTTCACATCTTATATAAACATATTATGACAGCGCCAGTTGGGAATAGACAAACTAGCATCTTTCATGTCAGAATAGACTTTATAGAAATAAATGATATTTAGTCAATAGTACTGCTTTACTGCTCTACATGTCTCTCATTCCCTTCTGTATCCTACCCTTTCTTTATTCTCCATTCTCTATTGCTTCCCTTCCCTCCCCTTTGCTTTTCTTCTTCCTTTTCTAATGTACTCAGTACTGTTGGATAATGTTAGGGATTTAATTTACATTCTCATTCTTGCAAGGCAGTAACTCCTATTACTGAGATATCTCCAAGCTTCTAGATATTCTTTCTTCAGGATGTGGGCTAAGAAATAACTTCCTATGGTTACTCCAACAACTACCCATTAAAAGTCTGAAAATGGGACCTGAGAGATAGCATGGAGGTAAGGCATTTGCCTTGCATGTAGAAGGACTGTGGTTCGAATCCCTGCATCCCATATGGTCCCCCGAGCCTGCCAGGAGTGAATTCTGAGCAGAGAGTCAGGAGTAACCTTGAGTGCTGCTGGGTGTGACTTAAAGACAAAAAACAAACAAACAAAAAGTCTGAAACGACTTTGCCTTGTACTTAGGCAGGTGATGATTTCCCATTTATATTCTTTTTTTGTTTTTTTTTTTGTTTGTTTTGTTTTGGGGTCACACCCGGTGACGCTCAGGGGTTACTCCTGGCTATGCGCTCAGAAGTCGCTCCTGGCAGGCACGGGGGACCATATGGGGAACCGGGGGATCGAACCGCGGTCCGTCCTAGGTTAGCACAGGCACCTTACTTCCAGCGCCACCGCCCGACCCCTCCCCATTTATATTCTAATCATATAAAGATCATATAAAGAGATGCCATCTTTTTCTACTATCTGGAAACATAAACTCCTAATTCCAAGTTGGACATAAAAGTTCAGAGATAAAGAAGAAAAAAAAAATTTTTTTTTTATCAGTAGCCTGAGTCAGGGTATGGTTATGGCATAGTTTTTCTAGAGAGCAGTACAGGCAGTAGAGCCTAGTCATTATTGCTTGGGGCAGGTGGTAAGGATACAGCATGCAAAGATAGTCTACCTAGAGTTAGTTTTAATGCCAGGCTGCTTGGGGTTCTCTTTTTCTATGCTAATGGAGAAGTTTATTAAAAATAAAGGAAGAACAAAAGGAAGAAAGAAAGAAAAAAGAGAGGAAGAAGGAAGAAACAAAGAAAGAAAGAACTGAGATAGAAAGATAGGAATGAAAAAAAGGAGGGCAGACAGGAAGGAGAAAACAAAAAATGAAATAAGAAAGAAAAAAGAAAGGAAAAATAAAATCCAAAGGTGACTTTGTTTTTCCTGACTTGAACATTATCAGAATATTCATGGGGGGTGAGTGGAGGAAAGTCAATCTCAAAGGGGCTTATCATCATAATAGCAATATTTTAAAAGTGATAAACTTCAAACACAGGATGGGCTTTGGTTTGTTTTTCTGCTGGGAGAGATAATGTCCCCAAGGATCTTCCTTTGGGAATCCTTGTCAGAGGATAAAAAGCACAAGGTTTATGCAGGCAGTGCATAAACTTCTTTAGCAAAGCAAAGCAAAACAAACAAACAAACAAAATGACCTCCAGAAGCTTGCTCTGTGGATATAGTAAAATGTCATTTGGCTACTATTAATTGATCTGTGTACAAAGACAATAGATTTTAAAAGCCAATTTAAATCTATACAGGGTTAAGATTCTGCCTCTCTGAGAGATGGCTGAAGGAAGATAATAATGAGATCAAAATCCCTTGGGCCCGGATCACTGATAAATTGATTATGACACTAATCAAACCCCCAAGCTAAAAAGCAGGTAGCCTGGGGACAAGTTTATTAGGTTGACATAAATAAACCTAGGCTTGGGACTCACAGTGGCATTGCTCATAGCTATAACTTCTTTTAAGGAACAGAATGGAGGACAACCTGACTCCAATATTCTCTAAGGAAATTCTGATCTTAAACTAGAATTTGGGGAGCTGAACAAATTTTCTCCGTTCTACTAGGGGCAGACATAGAAATACCAACAGTTTATCTGAAAGCAATGAAACGGGCCTTCTCCATTAACTTACCACTAAGGACACAGAGAACGGGATATCAAGTTCATGTGTAGCCTCGACTTAAATAAGGCTTGGGGAATGTTACCAGGGTCTTATGTCTCTATGGATCACCTGCAAGTGGTGGTCTGAAATTTTCTTTCTATAGGTATCTTAGCTTTAATAGACTCTCCCCATTCTATATTAGGCTCCTTGCTTTACAAATGAAAAAAAAAAAACAAAACAAAAACAAAAAAACCCAAAAAAACCCAAACCACCCAAACTGTTTAAGTTGATTAGAGAGGAAAACTAACTAACTCCAGAAACCAGCTAACTCCAGAAATGCATTGGCTAGGGATTTAAACGTTGCACCCAGAATGAATCCTTTCTTTGTCTCTTCCTTCAACCCTCTTTATTGACTTCATGTATAGTTCTATTTGGAGGCAAGTGGGAAACTTGCACTCAATTGCAGCATCATTCAAGACTAATGGAGAACTAGAACTCCATTTACTAAACAGCCTAATCACACAATTGAAACTCAAGCTCTCTTGCCTTGATCATGCATAAGTTCAGCTCTATCAATGTGGTCAGAAAAATAAAATCTTTTTGTCATGTTCACTCCTTGTATTGGTGTCCAGTCTACTATATTTTTATAATAGGAAAATGGAGACAGGAGATCAGTCAGAGGATGTTGGAATATTTTGATGCCACAAAAAGTCTGTGTATCCTCACTTGCCAGGATCTCACAAACACTGATATCTGATCCTGCTACTATACAGAGTACTCATGGAACCCAGCTCATTCTAGAATTAAATAAACCAACTTATTTAAAATAGGAATTAGCTAATTGAATTTTTTATTTAAATAATTTTTATTTTGACCAATGCAGATTACAAATCTTTCACAGTAATATTTTAGGTATATAGTGACATTGAATCAGGGGCATTCCCACCTTGGTGTTGCCCTCCCTCTACTCCTGTTCCCGGCATGCATCCCATATCCCCCTCCTTTGACCCCCAGGTTGCTAGGATAAGTGATCTCCTCTGTGTCTAGCTTGTTGTAGATCAGGTTTTGATTCTGTTGTCAATGGCTTTGGATTTGGTTTTTAAGTATGATCATTTTTTAATTCAACTCAATGTTCATACACCTGTTTGGTTTTGGTACCCTCCATTGTTTCATTATTTCCTCCTCAATTTGTGAGGCAGAACAAGATTTTCAAGTTATGTGGTTTTGTTTGGAGGGAAGAAAAAAGAAAGAGACAAAAGGGGGGAGGTAAAAATCAAACAAGAAAGAAATGGGAGGAGTCCGTCTAGAAGTTATAAATATCAATTTAAGAGAAAAGGGGGAAAAAGGAAGAAACACATATTAAATTTTTTTTCATTGAAAGAATATATAGCACCCTGCACCACATATAAAAAGATAATCATATTTTTATCTTTTGTTTGGGTTTACCTTTTGGAAAATAAAAAGTTTAACCCTGAAAATTGGATTCCGGTCCCTCAAAGAAATACCTCTGTGGTGGACTTTTATTTTTTACTCTACTTAAATAAATACATCACATAGTTGACCAAGTTGACCATAAAACATTTGTTTCCATATAAGTAAGTGATAACAAAGTTATGTAAAAGAATAGAAAAAAAGGGAAAATTTTTATAAAGAAAGCAAAAAGAAGTACAGTAGCAAGCACATTATGAAAATTATTGTATCTCCAATGAAGTCATTAATATATTGGCAGAAGGTTTAGTAAGCTCTGTTGTTAGCTGTTCATTCTGTTTAATTGTTGTATTCCTGTAAGAACGACAGCATCAAACAAATGAAGTTGTTCAGCAATTCAAAGCATCATTATTGATACTGTGGCTTTTAGGGGTATGTTCTCAGCTTTTAGGCCTCCTTGAAGAAGAAGGATGGCAGGGAAGGGTACTTAGACTCATTCCAAAATACCCTGGTGATATCAAATTTCAGCATACCTGAAGTTTAGTCAGATTTGTGTCCCCAAAAAGAATTGTAGAGGGGTGGTGAGGCAGGGTCATAGGCACCCATAGGAGATGACTGCAGCAGGCAAGGTTTTAGCAGGCATGGCTTTTGGCCCACATCTTCTGAGATGACTAACTTTCTGTTGAGTAGTTGATGTAACCATGATTTTTCAGTTTGTTTTACATCTCTTTAGAGAAAAGAGTGAGTCTATGGAGCTGGTCTGGTGCAAACACGCTGACTGCATTTGTGATAGATGCCAAACTTTTCTTTTTTAATTTGAGTTTCTTTTGGCTGGAACCCTCTGGGCCTCGATCTGGGTTCATGCACTCCTAACTCTGGAAAACTCTCAGCCATGACTAATAAATTTACTAATAATTTTTGACCAGTTCATTAAACTTACTTTCATTAAACTCCATTAAACCTTCATAAAACTTACCTTCTTTTTCTTCAAAGATTTTCTGATTCTTCTGTTGTTTCTCTTTAGCTTATCCCATAGTTCTCTATTAAGCTATTTATTTAACTTGAGACTTTTTTCTATTATGTGTTGTTTCTAAAAGTTTTCTGCATCATATCTTAGAGGTCACTGATTTTTAACTACTATTACTCTGCTGCCTAGGTCTTCCATTGAGATGTGCTTTCATTCTTTTATTATTATTTTTTTAATTTCATCTACCATGCTCTATAGTTTTGTCATTTCTGATTGTAGTTTTATCAGTTACAACCTCATGCTTTCTTGTACCTGTACCATTGCTTTTCTGAGATCATCAAACACCCCAATATGTTTTCTCAAAACCTTTATTTGAAATGTTATAGAGCTGGTTATTACTTGTTGAGTCTTCTAGGCTAAAAATATTTTTGTTCACTAAGCTTGGTGGTGTCTGCACTGTAAGCAGATATCTATACATCTATTGTTAGCTGGGGGAATCTTTCTAATACACCACCCATGCCTCCCTCCCCCATGGAGCTCTCTGAAAGAAATAGATGAGTGTTGCTCTCCTCCTTCTCTGTCAAAAAGATTCCAAACAATTTGTTGTTTCTAAATAGTTGGTTGAATTTATTTTGTGGTAGTTCCAGGTCACTGGCCCTACTTTTTCCTCTGGCTATAATTTAGTGCTCTATCCGGTTTTTTTTTACTATCATTGCTTTCTTTGCAAATCTTTGTGAGAATGGTAATTGGAGATAGGGTTATGTTATTATTAGCATGATGTGGTTGGGGGTAGCCAAGCCATTACAGTGTCTGGTTTTCACTGTAACAGTCCCAACTGTATTCTCTGTGAAGTATGAAATATGGTTGCCTTAGCAAAAACAGTGTTTTCCAAACACAGGAAGATGCATCTAATCCCCTTCTCCTTCATGGTTACTATTTTTTGCTCCTTCCACCCTTTTAGAGTCATTAGGTTAAACATATAGATGCCAAGAAGAGGGAGGAATCTCAGGTCTCAGGTAGTATTTTGAGGCCTCAAGGGAAGAAAGAACAGGCAGGAAGTGTTTTTATACCTCCCAAATCTGACTTTTGCTGACAGCCAACTCAGTCTGCCAGTAATTACAGCCTGTCAGAGTTCACAGGCACTTGCATATCATAAGGAGGTGTGAAATGTCTTACATTTCTGAGTTGGGGCCCCCCCCTGTGGCAGTATTTTACAATATGACAGTTTCCAGGAAGGTATATGAACTTATTTAAGTGAAAATAGTTAAAAAATAAATAATGGTTATTCTTCACCTTTGGACTTTAAAGAAGATGATGGGAATGAATGAATTTAATTGCAGAGCCAGGATACTCAGAATCACTAGTTCCAGTTCAGTTCATATTTATTACTACCTTAGGGGACACCCAAAACTTTGGCTGACAGGTAAGGGTGTGTCTCAATTTCTTTATCTGCTTTAATCTACACATTCAGGTATTTCAATGGTAACTTGCCTCTTTTTAATCTACTTATGCAATATAAAATTAAGGGCCAATTATACCTCATCTAGCTAAATGAGGCCTTTTAAAAGATAACTGGACCAAAAAAAAAAAATTCTGGGGCCGGGCGATGGCGCTACAGGTAAGGTGCCTGCCTTACCGCACTAGCCTTGGACGGACCACGGTTCGATCCCCCGGTTCCCATATGGTCCCCCGTGCCTGCCAGGAGCGACTTCTGAGCATGGAGCCAGGAGTGGCCCCTGAGCACTGCCGGGTGTGACCCAAAAACCAAAAAAAAAAAAAAAAAAAAAAAAAAAAAAAAAAAGATAACGAGAGTGATATACACAGTTTCCTAATCATCACATCTACTTTCAAAGAGGACTAAAGAATTTTTTATAAACTCTAATTAAGTGCAAATGACCAACTATGAACTTTCCATTTTTTTAAATCAAATAAAGTTTAGTATTTCAAACTTAGATCAGTTCTTGCTATTCTTTTTATTTAATTTATTAAATTTAAAATGTTTTACTTTAAATTTACTCTTATGATAATTTCTATTTTATTTTATTTATTTTTTTGTTTTTTTTTGGGGGGGGTTTGGGCCACACCCAGTGACACTCAGGGGTTACTCCTGGCTAGGTGCTCAGAAGTTGCTCCTGGCTTGGGGGATCATATGGGAAACCGGGGGATCGAACCTCGGTCCGTCCTAGGCTAGCGCAGGCAAGGCAGGCACCTTACCTCCAGCGCCACCACCCGACTATTTTTTTTTGGTTTTTGGGCAGTGCTCAGGGGTTACTCCTCGCTCCATGCTCAAAAATTGCTCCTGGCAGGCACGGGGGACCATATGGGGCACCGGGATTCGAACCGATGACCTTTTGCATGAAAGGCAAACACTTTACCTCCATGCTATCTCCTGGGCCCACTTATGATAATTTTTAAATTGAATCACTGTGAGAGTCACAGTTAAAAAATTGTTCATAATTGAACTTCAGTCATTCAATTACAATACCCTTTAGCAGGGCACATTTTTCACTATCAGTGTCCCCATTTCTCTTCTGACCTCTGCTCTCTCCATGCTTGCCTCTGGGGCAGACATTTCTCTTCTCTCTCTCTCTCTCTCTCTCTTCCTTTTTTTGTTTTTGCTTACACACTGTGGTTTGCAAAATTGTTACTGAAGGGGTATTATGCATATCACTTTATCTCCTTTCAGAAAAGCCATCTGCACTTCTTTGTTAGTTGCACTATTTACAATAGCCAGAATATGGAAACAACCCAAGTGTCTGAGAATAGATGAGTAAATAAACTGTGGTACATCTACACAATGGAATACTATGCAGCTGTAAGAAATAATGAAGTCATGAAATTTGCTTATACATGGATACATAAGGAGAGTATTATGTTGAGTGAAATGAGTCAGAGGGAGAGTAATAGATATAGAATGATTCCATTTATATTTGGAATATAAAGCCATAGTATGGTAATAATATCCCAAGATTATAGAGATGGTGGCCAGGAGAACCAGTCCATTGTAAAGAGCTTGCCACAAATAGCTGGGGAGTGCAGTTAGAGCAGAGAAGGGACCACTGTGGCAATGATAGTTGGGAATGATCACTTTGGACAAGAACTGGAAACTTTCCATTCTTTTAGAGGTTTATTCTCTAAGGCAATCTCACCATACTCAGAAGGACCCAGGATTAGCATTGTTAGTCCATCTAGTGCATCATAGAGGGTGGAGAAGACATTTAACTAAGTAGGAAGTTAGGGAGATAAGACTCCAAGAATGGAGCTGTAAGAACTTCTGCCTCAGGAAGAGGTAGAGAAAGTTTGCAGTGAAATGGAAGAGAATAAAAAGAAATACCTAAATAAATAGGAAATTGGAGGAAGGATTAGATGGAGGAGAGGACTGAATGTCTAGGGTCCCTGTCTCGGACCTGCCTGTGAGAAAGGTCAAAAGCAAGTGTTTCCAACCTGAACTTTCTGAGAAGTTCTTCAGTGAATTGGAGAAAAATATCGCCTTTCAAATTTTGTACAGCTTGTTCGCAAAAATTTTTTTTTTCCCGGTAATGACTTTATTTTTTTCACTTAACATAACCAACCCACGGTACAGCATATTAAATCATAAAGTACAAATCCAAGGAAGGCAATAGCTTTACAAAGTTACAAAACTTTGGCAAATCGATACAGTACTCTTTTAATACAATAAAATCATTTTTTCTGTTTGGGTCATGTTTTATATACCACAGTGATAATTTTCACCCCGACGAGGGTCATTTTCGGTACCAAATCAATCAGCTTTCAACAGTGATTTACGGAAGAGCAAATCTCAGACAAATGTTTTCAGACTGGACATTTTCTCCATTTACAATGAGCTCCCATGAGCTGGCTCGACGCTTCCTGAGGCAGGAAAATGGGTGTGTGAAGAGGTTAGGCCCTGTTTGGCTTGCTCCAAAGCTGGGGAGACTTCCCGGGAGTGGACAGCCCATGCCAATTTTGCCTCGGGAGACATGGCATGCCAAGGCCAATCCTGGTTCGTACAGAAACTGCTACGTTTTTGCAGAAAACACTTGGGAATCCTCAAAATCTGGTGGTAATTTCAGCAACACTAATGAACCTTCCCTTTTGAGTTAGAAGCCCTGCACCACTTGGTATTGATCAGAAGTCACACAGACTTGGTTCAGCTATTAGAAATTTCTTTTTAAAAACTACAACATAGTTGTCTTTCCCAAAGAACAAATAAATACATCGCCTGTTTGCTGACGCCCGGGGGAAAAGGCTGCCATGGCCGAGTATCATTTCTCTGCAAACGCCGCTGCCGCCATGGGTGTTCTAATGCTTCCTCTTGCTGAAGCTGCTAATTCTTCAATCTCAGCATTTAATTTATGAATGACCCATTCCACTGCTTCACGACCTTTGCTGGCATTTGAGGAGATGGTAGACACCATCAGGCCTTCGAGGTAGCTGCTGAGACTGATGCCCTTCACAGCGATGATGGCTTCCTGCGTGGGAATAGTTTTTTCTGGGTGTTGAGGATGTGGTTTGTATATAAGTCTTTCATCTACTGATACCATATTTGTAAATGATATATTGGTGGATTTCAGCTCCATCGTTTTCTCAACAGGATCAACTACAGAATGTTCTTGCACGTATGTTTTGGTTCTTGCCGCACCAATAAGAGACTTGACGATAGCTGGCATGTCCCACTCGGTGCTGAGCAGGCGCAGGCTGTGCAACTTTCCCGAGGCATCCACATGCCTGCGCAACACATCCATGCCCACCACGCTGGGGTTCATGGGGTTCGGGTACTTCTGCATGGTGGCCGTCGACACAGTCTCCCATGGGTGGTCGAAGACGTGCTCCGAGGTTCAGATCTTCATGATGCGGCCCAGGAAGGAGCACAGAGCAGCCACTCGGGCCCCCGGCCTGGCCCGCGGCTCAGTGCGCAGGCTCGCAAAATTTTATAACAAGCTTTAACTCTGTGTTTTGGGTCTATAGAGGTACCCAATTTGACATCTGTCTATAGGAGATTGTAATTCCTTCCAGAACTTTAGTTTCCATTCTTTGGCGGTACACTTTCCCCTTTCTCTAAGTTTACCCACCTGCCACACCAACATTCTAAGGGCAGAATTGAAAGGTTTATTTTGGGTTTGCTTTGTGTGTTCATTTCTTCTATTTATCATCCATGTAGGAATAAAATCTCAGGATATCAGTCTTTTCCCTATCTCTGAGTACATCCCTTCAAGATATTCTCTTGTTATAGTTGCCAAAATTCCATGACTAAAAAAATACCTGTATGAGAATAGTATTCCATTGTGTACATATACCTTCTCTTTTAATATTTTTAGCCTTTTGGTGCTGTGTGTTTGTGTGTGTGTGTGTGTGTGTGTGTGTGTGTGTGTGTGTGTATTTAGGGTAAGGTAGGATTTTGCCACTGTATTTGGAGACCTAGATTCAACGATGTTCTGATCTGGGTCACCACCAGGACCTCACCTGAAGCATGTATATTAAGGATTACACTAGGGGCTTTGAGTTTGCCCAGCACATGCTCTAACCCTTTAATCTATTTCCCCTGTCCCCGCCCTGCTGATTATTTTATGAATAGCAGTTGATTCCTGGACAAGCAAGATTTCCTCAGAGAAGGCATCTCTGCTGGGAGCGAAGTTTCTAGAAGGAAGGCCTTCAGTGGGAGACTTGGTGGGAGCGGGATGCCAGGGAAGAGCCTAGAAAATGTTTTTTGTGCTTCTCAGGGCCAGCAGTTTGCAGTCTTCAGGCAAGTAGTTTCAGTCTTCTTCAGTTTTACATTTCTTGGGCATTTTCTAGGTTCAAAGCAAAACTCCTTTTACAGTTGTGATCAAGACCAAGTGAATTCACTTTTCGTGGCTGTTGTATTTTGGCTAAAGAAAAAGGCAACACGCATACCAGGGCAAAGGTAATGCCACACAAAATGACAAAGACACCACCTGAGAACAGTGGATTCTTCCCATTTGATGGAAGTATCAGACACAACTATGTCCCTCACTCCCATTGTTCTTGTCTTTCTCCTTTCCCTTCCTATGTTTTATAGATCCCAATTGTGTGCCAGTTCACACTTTTTCTTCATTCCCCCCAAGAAAAGTCTAGTGACTCACATGAAATAGACATTCTGTAAGTTGTTTGAACGGTTCAGTTTTCTACAAACTTTCCAGCCTATTAAATGAAGAACATAAGATATCAAACGAGATGAAAGACAAAAAGTGAGGCATAATTAGCACAGAAGCAGGTTAAAATTAGATGACAGTGAGCCTTATTGGCACCAATAATGACTATATCAATATGGCATTTGAAATAGCAGCACGGCATCATTTATCTCACTTTTGTGTCTCATCTGTCTCAGGAAATTTGGAGAAAGCGAGGCATTTTGCCAAATTTAGAAGCCATTCGAATTTTACGTATGAAGAATTTCAACTGAAACTCTTCTGTATGACTGCATTTGAACTCTAATTGCTGGCAAGATAAATTTTCCTAGTTAAAAGAAAATCAGTTCTGAAGACAAGAGAAAAAGAGCTGGAGAGGCCAAGGAGGGGCGGGGAAGGAGAGGAAAGAAAGGCAGAGCGGGGAGGGTGGAATCCCAGAGTAAATTGTCAAAGAATCAGAAACAGATGGGCCGCCTCCTTCTTAAGAGGTGGAAGGGAAAACAAAGGGCAAACAGTGATTGGCAGGAGGCAAGGCGGAGGTTGATGCTTTTGATCCTCAGAGTCCTGGTAAGGTGGGCAACTAACAAGCTTAGGCTGATTTCTTCTGGTTAAGAAGCTACGTGTGACACAAGCCAAGCATTTTTTCCCTCTTAATTCTTCTGGTAATAGCAATTTATCTTTTTCAAGCCGTCGTGGCAAGAAGTAATGCATCCGGACGCAAATGCCGGCCTGGCTCTGCCCACCTCACATGTAAATGCTCTAATAGGATTGACCTGACTTAGCAGAACAGAATAGCACAGGCACTGGCATGCCTTTGGCTCCCCGCCCCTGCTCACAAAGGCCAGGGGGCTTTGTAGAAAAGATCAGCATTAAGCGGAACAAGGCGCAGCCACAGGAACGCGTTGGCATGTATGTAGGGGCTTGCCCTACAGTAGAAACAGAGCCGAAATTCGGAGGAGGAAAGTTATAGCGTCTCCAGGTGGCCGTTGCTGAACCACAAAGGGTTTGGGCAGATGTTGCCACTGATAACTATCTTGTATTTCAGCCTTCATGAATAAATTCCCTCCACCCAACGCAGCCAAACAAACACACAGTTGTGAAGACACCCTCTCGCTTCTTTATTTTTAGGAGATCATAGAAAATATTTATCTCTCTCTGTCCTAACCAGTTACTTTTACTGAAGTCCAAGCAGGCTAATACATAGGAAATAGGGCTAAAACTATAGCTTGGAACAACAACAATAAAAAAGGCAATTAGCTCCTTCATCCTCGTTTTTTTCTTTCTTCTCTGTTACACTTAAGTTGTATAGTAAAATCACTTTCACTTTTGAACCCTTTCCAACTGAAAATACACCCATCAGAGGGAGAAGAAGACACGTCAAAACACAATGTAGATTTTTCTATCAGTCAAAATGTCAAAGGATCTTATTAGTAGTGTGGGTTTATCTTTGGGTACATTTCAAGGGCTTCGCTCTTCCTGCATGAAAGTTTGAGTAAAGATTAAGTTGTTTTGCACAGTTAGCTCAGGCCACTGAGTGGGGATCATAGCTGAAATCTGTCACTCATTTCCCCATAATTCGGCCTCTCACAATGAGGTTTCAGAATTATTGCCAATGTGGCTGGAAGTTTTTTGGACAGAGTAATTTCTTATCTCAATTTTGTGTTCATTTTAAAATTAGGATTACATTTACCACTAAATGGGCCATTTGAATATCAGAGCCCGAAATTGTTTTTGAAAATAGTTTTGAGCAAAATGAATTGAAAGGATGAATTTGGGAAAGCATATAAAGTAATTGTCCATAGTTTATGTTTAAACAAGGAATATCAGAAACCAGTCTAGGTTTATAACTATCCCTCCCCCAGTTTTACTTACAATTAATTTTCAATTCATTTAATTCTAAGAGTCAATTATCGTCTCTAGGTCTTGTCTGATTATCTTGGTACCCAACTCTCAAATCTAAATATCTGCTTCTGAAATAGTTATATAAAGCAAAGAAATATACCTTTTTCTGACTAAAAGAAGATAAACTTGATAATAACAGAGGAGAGAGATCTTCTAATTCAAAAGTAGTTCCTCACATTGCCTTATATCTGTTTCAAATAAATGAAATATCTAACTGGGGAGATAACACTAAGGCTTGAAGTACATATTATGTAATGCTAGAGACATCAGATATAATTCCTTTAGACTACATGGTATCCTGAACAGTTAGTCAAGAGAAACAAAGTGTTTATCACAAATAAAATAACACCCTTCAAAATGCAATGTTATCTTAAGATTTTGCATATTGATTTAAGATATTTGTGGCAAGCATGAATTAAGACATGAAACTGAACAGTAGAAGAATTGTCAAACATTTTTAAATGTAAAGAAACTTAATTTGGCTGATTTTTTTCTTTTGATAGACAGTGAAAGCAAGTTGTGTTATGAGATATTGAAAACTTTCAGTAGGTAAATTAACAAGTGACTGATTTGAGGAAGAAAAAGACATGTCAGTAGATACTTACAATAAAATGTAAAAAGTGCTATCACAGGGATGCATGCCAAGTCCTCCAGGAGAACCCCTCCCCTTCCATATGGGGTTTTGTTAGTGACAGAATTTGGGTGTGGGTGAGTGTGCTCAAGTGATTGCAATCAGGTCAAAAAAATTAAAGAACTTGAAGTAGAACTTAAAACAGTCCTTCAACTGATGCTATGTTGAATATAAAGGAAATAATGTTAAATAGGATAAAGAAAAGAGGTATTATTAAGAAAAGCAAGATTATTAAGATAATCTGAGAGCATGCTCTGACATTCTAATTAAAATTAAAATTTGATCTAAAATTGAATAGTTATAATGCTTAGAGTTTCTTTGACACTGTGCTCTTTCAGAGTATTTTCTCAGTTTTAGCATTTGCCTTAAAAGGTAATTTTATTTTTAACATATTCATTAATATACCATTAATTCATTCAAGACATAAACTCTGTTCCAAATATCAAATTAGGAGTTGGTAATTCCAAGATAAATAAGACATTTCTCCAGTGTCTTAGGATCTTATTTTCACTAAACTGTAAGCATCTTGGAGAAGAAGGGTATTTTACTTATAGGTTCTGACTCAATGATCACTGAATAAATAAATGAGTTCATTCTCGGATCAGGTTGAAAAACAAAGGGTTGTTTTGTCATTAAAAAGTCTGAATAAATTCGTGGGTCCTAGAGTCAGAAAACTTTTGTGGGAGACAATGTGTTGGAGCCATACTCAGCGGAACCCATAACTTCATCCTGGCTTTGTGCTCAGGGATCAGTCCTAGCAGAACTCAGAGAACTATATGCAATTCTGGGGATAGAACCTGAGTCAGCTATTTATAAGACAACTACCTTATTTACTATACTATCTCTTCATAGCCCAAAGACTTTTTAAAAAATTGGCTTTAGCTTGAATCAACTAGTATAATTATTTAACTTTATTCAGCCTCAATTTTTTATTAACCTGATCCAGTCTCAAGTTCTTCACAGTGGGGGCAAATACTGTCTTCCAAGGTTCCAACAAAAGTATTTTTAAATTTTCAGCACTGTTTGTATTACAAAGATATTCTTTTTTTTTTTTTTTTTTTGGTTTTTGGTTTTTGGGCCACATCCGGCAGTGCTCAGGGATTGTTTCTGGCTCCATGCTCAGAAATTGCTCCTGGCAAGCACGGGGGACCATATGGGATACTGGGATTCGAACTGATGACCTTCTGCATGAAAGGCAAATGCCTTACCTCCATGTTATCTCTCCAGCCCCTACAAAGATATTCTTATAATATACTTTAAGTGAAAAATTGAAAGGGAAGTGCTTCTGTGCGGAATATAACAACTTTCACCTTTCTGACATGGTGAAATCAGAAATGATCGTCAAGAGGACTAATCAAGGTAGGATACCTGGTGTGCTGGGAAATGTGCCAATGGTGAAAATCAGGTTTCAAGACTCAAGAGGACTAAAGTGGGCAGCAGAGAATCTCAGTAGTTGTAGATTGTAAGTAGTTGTAGCTAATGTTCCAAGACTGTAAGTATTAACTAGCAACAAAGCAAACTTGCTTCACAGTTATCCAAATTTTAATTCTGATATTTAGATATTTTGACTTTCCTTTCCTAGAGCTATGGAAACAGATAAAAGTACCTTATAGCTGCTGCTAAATATGTACTTAAGTTGAAGGGCTTCTAGACAATGAATAGGCTTGATGACATGGAACAGAAGTATGAGACAACTACAGTTATCACTACCCTCAGTGTCAGTATCTCTATATTGAAACTTTGGCACATATTAGCCATTGTGCTTATCAAGACCCAGGGAAATCTCATAGCTCATGCTTCACATTTCATTTTATAAATGAAAGTGTACTCAAATCCTGCAAGTGACTTTTCTAAGGTCAAGTTGCTACGAAGGTGACTATGTCTGTGATTCCTCTCTAGTTTTGCACGAATGCTAGCCTCATTTATCTGTATTTGATAAAATCCTGAAGGTTGGAGTGCTGTGTAGGATTGACTGAGGAAACAGAAATTTTCCTTGAATAGTAAATAGTAATTCAATGTCTTATTTTTTTACATACATTTTTAGTCCACATAGCTTCAAGGACACCATTTATACCTGGTAGATTGAATATTCCTGTAACAATAACTAAGTATTATAATAAGTTAACATTTACTAAAGGTTTTCTTTCCATTCAAATAGCTTATGAATTATTAGTAGCTATTTTCCTCAGTGATAGAGTTTCACTAACAAGTTCATTTCTCTTCCATCTATCTGACATATCGCATCAATAGTACATTCTGGGAAAGCTCTTTTGGCTGGAAACTTCTGAGCATGGCTTCTTGATGACATGTTGCCCGTGACAGCTATCCTCTCATCCGAAGTACATTTTCTGGTGCCTTTATTCCCCTGCTTTTCTTCTACCTTCTTTGAATTTAATATTGTTGAACACTCAGCATATTAAAGGTGTAAGAGACCGAAGGGAAAAACTCAATAGGTTACAAAGTAGGAGTAAAGAAAAGCCAATTAAATTCTGGGCTTTGAAATATTACTTGTGTCCTAAATTAATTTGTGTGTCTGATATTTAATGATTATTTATTGAATGGAAGCTTAGGTGAGGCCTGAATATGGAAGAGATACTTGTTTTTACTACTGATGAGCCTGCTCATGGTAGTCTAAAATGTGTCTCGCTCTAGTTGAAATGCAAGGATCTCTCTTTCCTGATCTGATCTCTTTAAAAACTGGAGAGCAAAGGCTCAGAAAGTGATCCCCTAACATTATTCATGCTGAGGCTATAAAATTCAAATTCTCCACTTGTTTTTATCCAATGGGTTGTAACAGGAACACCCTCTGAGCTTTTGAAACTATTCATGCCTGCTCATCTTCTCTCCAGTGATATTTCAAAAGCACTGAA
The DNA here is from genome assembly GCA_004027635.1 of Crocidura indochinensis. Taxonomy (NCBI): domain Eukaryota; kingdom Metazoa; phylum Chordata; class Mammalia; order Eulipotyphla; family Soricidae; genus Crocidura; species Crocidura indochinensis. Next base: position 11,265 of record PVKC010005357.1, on the reverse strand, counting down.
CAGGAGAAATTTAAAAATGGTTTCCTGGACCAGAATGATAGTATGACAGATAGGGCATTTGCCTTGGAAGTAGATGGCCCAGGTTTAATCCTCAGCACCACAAATGTTTCCTAAAGCTCATCTAGGAGTGACCTAGGAATTCAAAGTCAGGAATAAGCCTGAACACTGCTGACTGTGCCATTGCACCTTCTTATTCTGCAAAAAAATGAAAAATGATTCTTTGATTTTAGAGATCATACAGAACTTAAAGCACTTATCTTCAAAGCAGTCAACCCTGATTGGAGCCCCAGCAGCACATGATCCCTTAAGGAGAGTCCCTCCTGAGACATCCCTCATAATAATGCCTACTGTAGATGAACAATCTTCCCTTAAATGATATACAGTTAATGTAATTTCCTTTACCTGTCTTAGCACTGTGAATTGCTGAGTAGTAAAGAATTTGGTCTTTGGATTCAGTCACTTCTGGATTCAAATCTTTATGTTGTCTCTTGCTAACTTGGTAACGTGTATAAATTTACATGAATTCACCAATTATCATATTCATTCTTTCATTGAAAAATATAGTTAACCATTCTTAAAGTACAGAGGAAAGTTTTTTTGAAATATTTATATGACCTGTATAGTTAAAAGTAAAAAGATATTGATGAGAATGACAAAGAAATTGCCTAAATAAGAGAAAGCTATAGTCATAAGTTGGAAGGTTTGATATAGTAAGGACTAATTACTTACAAATGACATTTAGAGTCAATAAATAAAAGTCTAATGCTGATAAAAATTTAGAGTATGATTTTTATAAAATACTGAATTGATTGTAAAAATTTAAGGTCATATGAACTAAATAGAAAAAATAAAGGAATAGGAAGAACTAAACACTACATGAGTTTTTGTTTGTTTTAGGATCACAGTAGGTAGGAATTATTTACAGCTCTGCACTCAGGTTCTCTTGGGCTTGGGGACCATATAGATGATGAAGATTGAACCCAGATAAACTGTATGAAAGGCCAGTGTGCTCTCTATCCTTTATAATATCACTTCAGCTCCATCATCACCATCACTTCATCACCATCTGATTTTAAGATTGTATAAAGCTATAGTAATTATTACTGTGATATTGGCATATTGGTAGACATACAGTTCAATGGGAACAGAATAGAGTACAGATACTTTATCAATTCACTTCTGACAAGGCTACTTAGATAATTTAAAATTAGACTACCTGAATGGAAAAAAACTATCTCTACTCTTATCTTAGACCATATATTAAAACTGCTAATGGTTCATGTATTTATGGACAAGTGAAAAAGCTATGAAACACTCAAAACAATGTAGAAAAGAAGTTTTCTAACATTGAAATACACAAAGATTTTTTTGGGAAACAAAACACGTACAAATATAGGAAAATAATTTATAAACAGCACTGTACCAAAATGTAAAGCTTCTGAATTTTAAGAACAGTGCTGTGTAAATGAAAAGTTTCAAGCTTAGAAAATTATTTACAATATTTAATAAAAACTAGTATCCAGAGTAGAACCATTGCATTATTCTTACAACTCAATAAGAGAAAATAAACCCTTCAAAATGAATAAAAGATTTGAACAGATCTTATAAAAAATGCATAAACATGAATAGATGTTTTACATCATTAAAGAAAGAAAATTCGGGGCCAGGCGGTGGCGCTGGAGATAATGTGCCTGCGCTAACCTAGGACGGACTGCGGTTTGATCCCCTGGTTCCCCATATGGTCCCCCGTGCCTGCCAGGAGCGACTTCTGAGCGAATAGCCAGGAGTAACCCCTGAGCGTCACCGGGTGTGGCCCAAAAACAAAAAAAAAAACAAAAAAAGAAAGAAAATTCTTGTTTAATTTACTCTTCCTATTGTCATTAGGAGACTGTTTTACTGATGAGCAAAACAAGGGTAGAAAAATCTAAGAGTATATAGGCTTGCTAATAAAATGCTGGCCAGGCTGCCTAAGGTTCTAGGAAGTCTTAAATACCAATTTATAAAAAATTACAAAATATATTGAATAAAGGTTGCAGGTAAATAACAAAAAAATGAAAAAAAAAAGAAGAGTGTAATGAAACACAAATGAATAAAATACAGGAATGAAAGCTTTAATCATTATAAAGTGCCAGCAGCTTAAGACAAAGATAATGAAAAATAAAATCAATCATATGCAAATGAATGAGCACATATTTTGTATCACAATCATTGAAGGTCTTTATGTTTTGTGAAGGGGCAGTGCTGCACCCAACAATGTTTAGATGTTTTTCCTGGCTCTGCAGTGAGAAATTACTCTTGGTGGTACTTGGGGGAACAAATGGGGTGCTAGGAATCAAATCCTGGGTATACCATGTGCAAGGCAAACACATTACCTGCTATATTATGGCTCCATCATTTAAGTTTTTCAGTAAGAGTTGGCCAGTATTAACAGAAAAATGATTCGTATATTTGAAATTTCATTGTGATAAATCTGGAAGTTATCATGTTTTATAGGTTCTAGAACCATATCCATACTAGGCTCTTGAGTAGCACAACTTTATGATTTTGTACCTGGTAATGGTTGTATTCACCTGTTCTTCCAAGCATTAGCTTGAACATGTACATAATGAGTATATCTAGATGGCTTGAAAAATATTTGTAGTCTTATATTGCAGCATTTGGTAAGTTTCAGAGTTGATTTTTTAAATTTAAACTAAAGTTTAAATCCACTAGCCACTAACCAACCACCACCACCACCACCACCACAACAACAACAACAAAAACCAAAAAAAAAAAACCCACAAAAACAAACAACAACAACAAAAAAACAGATACTATTTTAGGATGTAAAGATGGTTGTATCTGCCCTGAAATGGTGAGATAGTTAGGGATTGAAGAAACAATAGAGAATACATTAGGGACTTACAAGGTTAGTGAGAACAGGAAAAAATATGTTGTATGAAGAATAAAGGAAAAAGACCAGGGTAAAATATTTGAAAAGTCATGTATAAGATAAAATAGAATTTTCCTTTGCAGTTCTATAATCTGGGAACATCTGCAAAGTAGAATTATGATGTGGGATATTTGGCCTTGAAAGTAATCTCTGGGATTATCAGATGTATTGTTCCTGCAGGAGTGTTTCTGAGAAAGAGGGAGCACATTTTTCACTGTCAGGTAACTTAGTCTTCAACAAATGGCTCTGATTAATAATACTTTGGACTTTGACTTGATTTCCTTTGTTCACTAGCTACATGATTTTAAACATGTTGCTTAATCTTTTCTGTTCTCATTTCTCTCAGTTTTGTAAGAGTACTTATCTCATAAAATACTTGTGAAGAATTCACACAGAAATCATATTTGGAAAGGAATCTAAGTTTTTATAAGGGTACATCAAACGTTAGTGATAATTTATACTTGCCTAGAATGGGTTAATTGGGTGAAGATTTCTGTAAAATGGGAAGTTGAGTGAAAGTATCTCTACAAATGGAAGTGGAGCTCTTCTACTTCTGTGTTTTGGAAGGTTCGCCATATTGGGAAGCATTTTTTTTTCAAGGTGTTTAGCTTGGAAAGTAGCACCCAGCTCCAATTATGTTGTCATCTTTCGAAAAGATATTGAAATGGTAAGTCTCATGAAGTTATGATTTCATATGCACTTTCAATAAAAAAACACCTGCAGATGTGAGTATCATCTTTCTTTTTAGAAAATAGAAAAAAATTAGTTATAGTGATTCACAATGCTGTTAGTACTTCTAGAATACTTAGATGTCCCTATACCACATCCATCACCAGTGCCATCTTCCTGTTTACCACTGTGTCTTAGATTCACATCTTTCTACCAAGTCCTTTATCCAGTACCTGGGTCATTTTCACTGGTGATATTTATTCTTAACAAGGAATAGTGGAACTTCAGATCTTTCCCCTCTCTCCAAATGTTATACTAAAATATGAAGGGCAATCACATGCTATGAAATATTTTTCAGAACATATTGACTTAGCCTAAAATAAATCTAGGTTCAGCTATAATTCAGTATATAGTTATTGAACACATAATGATGTAAGTCTTGTGCTAAGCAAGAGAAATCATTTTTAGTCAAAATGAAATCCCACTTTAAAATGTCTGATTGGATGTGTACCATTACTTATTGCTGTCTGATAAAGCAACCCTTTCCCAATAATTAATGTTAGTATTGGGTTATGCCAGGCATATCTGATAGCCTTGGATGTAGTCAGCTTTATCTTGAACAGTAGTTCTGCTTCTGGGGAAGGTTTCCGGTTGGCAGGTGTTATGGATATCTAGACCACATACATCTTTCATTTTTTAAGGTTATTCTGTGGTTTGTTCTTAAATACAAACTTTCAAGAGAAAAGACAGAAATTGAAAGGCCTTCAGAGTCCAGAGGTGGATTATTCTTCACACCAAATGTGATGTATCAAAACTAAGCCCAAGCATACGCCAAATTCAAGAGGTAGCAGGATAGATTTCACCAAGGAAAAGCTGCAAATCCATATTGCATAGAGCATAGGGAAACTATAGGGGGACAGTCAAAAAGCAATAGACAGGGCTGGAGCAATAGCATAGCGGTTAGGCTTTTGCCTTGTACACAATCAACAGGACAATGGCATTTCGAATCCCGGCATTCCATTTGGTCCCACGAGCCTGCCAGGAATGATTTCTGAGCACAGATCCAGGAGTAACCCCTGAGCGCCACCGGGTGTGCCCCCCCCTCACAAAAAAAAAGAAGCAATAGTCAAATAAATGAGAAATGCCCATATGAACCTTTTTAGTGAGTCAGAGAATCACATACTCTGCAAAAGATTATAGATATCAACCATATTTACTGTTCAAATCTTGGAAACAATAGAAAATTGAGTCACACTTTGTGGAGGGAGAAGAGATGAGATCTGTCGGTTGTACTTTGTTAGTGTCCCCAACAGATATCTAATGAATGGACACATTCATTAAAATTTTAAAATAGCAGATAATATTAATTATAAAGCTAGTGTCCAGAGCAATTTAGCCAAAGGCACCAAGTAAATAGTCAGTGATGTGAGTATCCTAGAAGTATGAAGATTAATTATATAGTGCGAGAACGAGGGACCTCTGTTTACAGACAAAGAGTTAAACTCTCCCAGCAGCTCAAGAGAAGACTTTTGAATTAATGGCTAATTTCAAACAAAGCATTTGATGTCAGCACTTAAAATGTTTCAGTAATAATTCAAATGGTTTAATTCTAAGCCACTTATAATTAAATTTCAAATATGCGAAGGTATTATTAGACATTTATGGGAAAAATCATGTCTCCCCCCCCTTGCAAATTAAATGCTCTTCTTTGACAACGATTCATGTTGGAATGGAGATTCTTGTTTCCTTTTAATTATAACCGAAACACTTATATAGATAAAGTACCACTATGATCACTATTTCACTTTGGAGCTGTTATTACCAAAATGCAAAATATCTCAATCTCTAGCCCTCTCCCTTCCCCCCAGGTTTTCTTTTTAATCCCATAAAAAGCATCTGTCTTTGATTTCAAGTGGAGTACCTGCTGTGCAGGATGCAATGCAAATCCAATTTGTGTGTAACAAAACCAAATGGGCTGAAATGAACTCTGCATTTTAAAGATGTTTTTGTTTAATCATCGCCATCACTCGTCTTTAATGAATGCATAATCAAGTTAAACTTCAGGCAAGAAATGGAATGGCTCTTCTTAAAACACAGAAAGCAAATTCCTGTGATATCCCTCTTTGCTGATCTACCTCCTATTCCTGTGTTGGCAGGCAAGAAAGATGAAAGATCTTTACATGTGTATTATGGCAAACTGTTGAGAATTATGGTGTGAGCAGCTGCACTGCTCATTTTTTGTCCCCCACCACCTCCAAAATCATTACAGTGAGTCTTTAGAACAGACAGTGAGGATGCCAGATGATGCCTGGGTTTTCATTTGGACTTCCTTGTTCTAGCAGCTCAAAAAAAGTTCAGCAGGATTGTAATGCACTTTGGGAGTTTTGAAGATATATCACAATGCGTTTATGTGTGATGCCTTCTTTAGTTAAAAAAGGGAATGTCTCATTTCCTAAATGAAAAGATTCTTTTGAGTGGTGAAACTTTCGTGGTTATTTTATTTTAGGAGAGTCATCAAAGACCTCAGAGTATAAGATGCCTTTTGGACCATCAGAATAGTTAACAAAGAGATTGATTATAAATTAAGAAACAAGATGAGATAATATTTTAGAATGATGAGTCCTTAGAGACATTTAATTTATTCATCTCATAGTTGAGGAAGCTAAATTCAAAATGGGTGCTGGAAGATGTAGTGAGAGGTGGTTCATGAGTATTGCGTCAGAGCTGGGGCCCCTATCTCTTGCTCGTTCGTCTGTCTGCACCAACCCTATGACACTGCGTTTCTACAAAATAGAGTAGGCAGACTTCAAAAAGGCAAAATATTCTGGAATATTTGTTAGGTGATGAACTGACGACATGCGATTTGCTTTCAAGGCAAGTGTTACAGTCAGAGGGTTAGATAATATATATGCAATTAATTCAATGCCCACTTTTTGTTGGTAAAAGATCTAAGAGTTCTATGAAGAAGCTCTAGTGCAGGACTTCCTTTTGTTTATCGCTTATCATGAGAAATAATTGGGATTGATTTTTATTTCTAGTAGAGGGCTAGGATACTCCCAATGTATATGGCCAATAGACCCCCCATTTCATAAAACATTAATTAGCATAGATTCTCCTTTCCCCTAAAAACTAGCTTCTTTAGGGGGCCGGGCGGTGGCGCTGGAGGTAAGGTGCCTGCCTTGCCTACACTAGTCTAGGATGGACCACGGTTCGATCCCCCGGTTCCCCATATGGTCCCCCAAGCCAGGAGCGACTTCTGAGCGCATAGCCAGGAGTAACCCCTGAGAGTCACTGGGTGTGGCCCAAAAACCAAAAAAAAAAAAAAAAAAAACTAGCTTCTTTAAGCAAAAATCCTGAAAGCACCCCTAATTGCACTAGAAGCTTATACTGCCCACCATCTCCTAGGAGATCATATTGTGCACTTTGGGAAACACTGGTCTATACAAGAAAATTTTTTTAAAATCCTGAGATGAATGAAGTCTGTTCCTGTTGTTAGGCCTGAAATTCCAACATTGGAAGTTATTATTTGTTATTGTTTTGGGTGTCACCCCATGGTAATGTTCAGCGGCTATTCTTTGTGCTGAGGAATAATTCCTAGGAGTAACTCAGAGGACCATATGATGTTCTAGTTTTGTATCGACCATAACCTCAAACAAGGCAGGCTTCTTACCTCTTGTATTATCTCTTTAACCCTCAAAATTAATATTGAGTGATAAGGTTGGTCATTTCTGAGGTAAAGCATCTGAAACAGTGCTATGAACCACTTTCTTCCCTTCATCTTTGAATTTCTATTGGTTCATCATTTTCTGGTTGATGAGGAACATCTCACTGGGAACTGGGTCCTCCTGTGATTGCATTTTGGATACTGGACTCAGAACAAGCATGTTAAGACTGTAATGAGTCTTGTGAAGGAGAAGGACCAAGTCTAAGAATGTCTCAATGTTAGATGCATCTCTTCACAACTGCTCTGCTTCTGGAGTTAAGCAAATTAGACAGCAGGTACAAACGCATCCTTTCTAAAGAGTTCATCCTCTGAACTCCTTTGTCCTTTACCTATAGGCTCCTTGACTATCTTTAATTATTCTCTTCAGATGAGCATCTGGATATTTTTAAAAGGTTTTAGAATATGCCACATGATGTGAAGAAACTTGACAAGCTTAGTAATTGATCTAGCTTTGAGGGACTAACAAGCTCAAACTATTTTCTTTTGGGCAAATGAGTTGATATCATGTCAGATATAACCAACCTTCAGTAACATCATCTAAGGAGGTGAAAATGAACTTGCAAATTTTTCTTTGACTGAAAAATGTTGACTCCCAATTTGTGCTAGCAAATTTCATTAGACCTTTTGAACTTCAAATTTTCATTTTTCCCACATCTACCAAAGAAGGATAGTTTTAAATATTGGTATCTTGTGTCGACCTCCTGGGTCAGAAGGTCATACGTGAAAGCGTAAATGAGTTTAGATTTTTTTTCTTTAAAAAATTAATGTCATCTTGTACTCGACTTAATGTGGTAGATAAATCTGAGCATATACTATGAATCAGAAATAAAAAATTATTTGGATAGATATACTTGTCAATGGAGCTATAAATAAAATCTATGGACCAGATATAAAAGTAAGGAGGCAATTTTCATATGGCTATATTTTCTTTTGATTTAATCCCCAATACTGCAAATGATCTCCAAAATACTGTCATGAGTGATTCCTAAGCACAGAATCAGGGGTGAGCTCTGTCTATCATCCTTGCCAAAGACAAAACAGCAACAACAAAAAGTACAACAAAATCTAATAGCTACCAAGGAGTCCTAAGCACACAAATTTAAGAATTCTTATAAGCCCAAAATATTTTTAAATTGATTTTTATTAAAATGTCTTGATTTGCAAATTTATTCATAGTTGAATTATTTCTATACAATTTCCAGCACTAATTTCACTATAAGTGTCCCAGACTCCATCCTATACCTCCTCCTCTCAGTTTGCTATCTTAACAGGCACCTTTTAAGTTTGGTTTTTAAAGTTTGGGTCTCATGATTTTAGTATTCTTGACTCTGGTTTGAATATTTAGCTCTGCCATTCTTTATCACCACATATGTTCTTGAATCTTGTGACCATGATTCCCCATTATATCTCATCTGTCTTTCCCTCCTCCACTTTTTTCCCTTCTTTTAACTAAACTTTGCAGCCAAGGGTGATCTAGGCAGCACCCTTTTAACCATTGCATTTTATCATGCAATTATTTTTAAGTACCACATATAAGGGATATCATCTTATATTTATTATTCTTCTGACTAACTTAATTTAACATTTTTTTGGGGGGGCACACCCATTTGATGCTCAGGGGTTACTCCTGGCTAAGCACTCAGATATTGCTCCTGGCTTGGGGGGGGGACCATATGGGATGCCGGGGGATTGAACCGCGGTCCTTCCTTGGCTAGCGCTTGCAAGGCAGACATCTTACCTCTAGCGCCACCTCACCGGCCCCACCATGTTTTATCCATTTTCAATCAATTTTATAGTGTCTCATCCGTTATAGCTGTGTAATATTCCATTACATGTATATGCCACATCTTCATGAACAGTAATCTGTCCTTGGTCATCTTGGTTGATACCAAACCTAATGATTGTACTGAGTACTAAAATGAATAATGGTGTACAGATGTCATCTTGAATAAATTTGTTTTTTTTCCCCTGGAGATAGATATCCAGAAGTAGAATTGCTAAGTCATATGTCAGTTCAAGTCTTAGTTTACTGAGAATCCTCCATTTTATTTTCCACAAAGATTGAGCCAGACAACATTCCCACCATCACCAAATGAGGAATTTACTTACTCACCAAGTCGCCACCAACACAGAACATTCACCATATTTTTGATAGGTGCTATTTTTTACTGGTGCAAGATGATGTTTTATTGTCTTCTTCATTTGGATTTGCCAAATGATAAATGATGATGAACGTTTTCTTATGTGTCTGTTGGCCATTTGTTGGTCTTCAAGAAGTGTCTGTTCATTTACTTTTCATTTTGATGGGGTTTTAATATTTTTGAACCCTTCCCCACATCTTTTAAGGTCCTTGACAATACAAATTTTGTTTTGTTTTTTGTTTTGTCTTAATCAAATCATCTCTTATAGGGACAACTCAGTTGTTATCAACCTCTGTGGCCACTGGATGTCCCCACTCTTCCTCAAATATAGTGGAGATTCCCCTTAACTGGCAGTTAGAAAAACAATGCATTTTCCTTTTCAGAAAGAACTTGCAAAAGTCCTGGGGTGCTGATGAAAAGTGCTTGCTCCAGTCCAAGGCAGGACCCTCAAGAAATGGATGACTGAGTAATGGAGTATTATGGAAAAGTTCTTAGGGTTGCATCTTATTGAGTTCCTGCTTCCTGGCTTCTGTAGTCCTTTCAATCTCTAGATTTTTTCAAAAGCACTTACAAGGAAGGAAATCTAGAGCTACTGCTTTTGTAATTTTGCCTGTAAAACAAGTATGAGTTGGGAAGGGAGAGAACTTGAAGGTATGGCAACATGCAAAATCTATGAAAAACTGCTGCATGAGAAAGAGAGAATATTGGAATCTTTCTTCTTGGTAGAAAAAATTTATATATATGCTTAAGCACCATGATTACAAGCATGATTGTAGTTGGGTTTCAGTCATAAACAGGATACCACGTTTCACCAGTGCAACATTCACACCACCAATGCCCCCCAACCCCCTTCTTCTACCCCTGTCTGTATTCAAGATAAGCATTCTACTTCTCTCATTCTTTAGCATTGTCATGCTAATTGCTAGTGTAGTTATTTCCCTAACAGCATTCACCACTATGTGGTGAGTTTCAAATTGTGAGCTGGTCCTTCTGGCCCTTCTGACCCTTAACTCTATTGTCTCTGGGTCTTATTACAATAATGACTTTCTTGAGTTCTGATTCATTTTCAGCAGTGGCACTAAACCAACTTAAAAATCAGAGGACAATTGCTTCAACACAGGATTCAGAGTTATAAATTGGCATTAGATGCTGTTTCTTTTCCTCACATGCTTTGTGATATTCGACCAACATGGTTTATTTTTCTGACTCATAGGCCCTATTTGTTAAGAGGGAATGATAGTAATGTCCTCAGATGTGCTGAGAAAGCTTGATGATACTTTATAAATATGCAAGAGTCTACGAGTTAGTGGTTACCAAATAAATGTCAAACATGATAGGAACTTGCAAAGTAATTAAAAAATGGAAAATGATTCTAAGTCATCACAAGATCTTTGCTCTAGTTAAAGGAATAAATTTCATTGTACTTGCAACATATTTTATCATCTACTCAGAATTTTCAAAAAGTTACTTATGGATATCAACTCTTCTTTGCAGTTATCCCATTGGGAGAATTAGGTACAAATACTGATGACTTCAGCTTAGCCAGAGAGCTAGTACAACGGACTTGAGTACAAATCATTTTGTACCTGGAATATCTAAGTTTGATCTCTGTTACTATATGGTCTCTGTACATTGCCGGGAGTGAACTTTGAGCACAGAAATAAGAATAGTCCTTTAATAAGCACTGCCCACTTCAACAAAAGCCATGGAAGGTGGAATCCTCTTACCAGGAAAGTGCTACAAATACTTAGGAAATTTCTTTCTTTCTTTCTTTCTTTCTTTTTTTTTTTTTTTTTTTT
>PVKC010005356.1:0-33395 GCA_004027635.1 Crocidura indochinensis | reverse complement strand
GCTTGTTCGGGCGCCATTATGAAGAAACCCGTCCCCAGAAAAGGTTCGCTAACGGAGGTAGGGAGGAGGAGGTCTCTCCCCTCCAGCTCGGAGAACGCGTCTACCACCCAGTAACCAGCGGTTCTGAGGTGAATCGGCGGATAAACAGCTCACGGAGAGTCAGACTTGTCGAAATATCAGCTTTATTCGGTGGAATGAATGGAGGTCCAATGACTCAGCATCGTTCCAACCCAAGAAGCCCCAAACCTTTCACAGACCTCTGTTTTATACACTAGAATCAGGTACCACCCTAGGGTAGGGGCAGAATGCCAGGTCACACCCTAGAGTAGGGTCCAATCACTGATCAGGGTGGGATCAGGGTAGGTTCAGAAATGTGTATACATTCCAAATCGTGATAAGATTAGAAATGTTTACATATGCAACACCTGCCAGGAGCTATTTCTGAGCAGACAGCCAGGAGTAACACCTGAGCACCGCCAGGTGTAGCCCAAAAAACTAAACCAAAACAAAGAAGTAGGCTCAGAAAATTGTCTATTAGAGAAAAATTTGAACATTAAGGGACTACTAGAATAAAAACTGTTATTTTAAAGATGACCCAAGTGCAAGAAGTTGCTAAAGACTTGACAAAAAAGTTAAACTTATGATTATTTTCCTTCAAGAAGTGAAAACTGATATTTTAAATAAAGGAGCAATGAAAATATGACTACATATTGCTGACCTGGGATATTGTGGGGCTGCCAGTGTTTCCAATTTTTGATATCTACCTAAAAGAGGATAGAAAACTATATTCTGATTCCTGTATTAAAGTATAAATGCAGCTGAACATCTTGAAAATAAGTGGCTCCTTCTTAAAATGATGAAAAGGCAAAAGGCCTTTTGAGTCTCACATATCTCAACTTCTGATGAGGTGTAGTGGAACCCAGAATTCCTTTTTGTGAGTGTCTTCTGTAGAAATATAAACATAGCCTCTCCATAGAATGATTAGATTACCTACTAGCAAATTTTTGTCAATATTCACAGATAAATGAATTGTCTTCTGAGCCTGTACATCTTGAAAGTGTCTTTCTATGGCTGTATGGGGGCTTCTCCTTGAGGCAAATTTAAAACCTTTAAAGAAAACAATTTTAAGGATAATAAATCAAGCAGAGGCATGCCCCCTTTTCTGTTTTTTAATAATTGAGTCTTGGGAGTCTTATGAGCACACTCAACAATGGCTTGTCCCTGAGGATTATAGGGTAACAGAGTAATTACACCAGTATTATAATTGATTTGCCATTTTTGAAAAATAATTTGAAAGTTTTACTAGTGTAGACTGGACCATTATCAGTTTTTATGGTATTGTGAACACCCCTAATAGAAAATCATTGCAATAAAAAGAAACAAATGTCTTTAGTTCTTTCTGAAATCATAAGGACAGTCCATATAAATAAAAATAAGTATAAATAATTACATCTAGAAATGGTTTGTTTGGAAGGAGGTTAACATGAGTGATATCCATTTGCCAATATTCATTTGTCTGCAAACCTGGGGTTTAGCTCCAGCCACATAGGGGTTCACTGTAAAGGAGCACAGATTGTGCAAGTATGGACAATTTGTCTGGCTTGTCTTAGTGATATGTGATAGTGAACATGAAGGCAATGGGTATTTGTGTGTAGAGCATTATGTTCTTCTACAGGTGACAAGTATTGGCAATGCTAAGCGATCAGTTGATTAATTTCCTAAAGCCATTGGACCAGGGAGACCAGAATGGAATCTTATATGAGGGATGAAAATAGGCTCTGAATACTTTTGTAATATAGCTTGCAATTATTGAAGCAAATCTTGAACCAAAGGGTTATGAGTATCTATGGAAGAAGTGACAATTCTAGGAATAAGACCAACTACACAGGCTGAATTGAATACATATTACATGGGCCTGGAGTATGAGAGAGTAAAAAAATGTGGCAAGTTCCACTTGTGCTGAATTATAATTAATACACACTTTTGTGATCACCGATTGGCCAGTGACACCATATTCACTTGCTAATGAGTCAATATAAAATACTGGGACACTGGAAATAGAAAAGGTGCAAATGTTGGAAGAGATTACAAAGAGAGTCCGTCTGAAAAAAATCCCAGGTTTTTCTCACGGGATAGTGGGAGAAAAGTTCCCTAAGAAATCATGGGAGCCGGGAGGTGGCGCAGGAGGTAAGGTGCCTGCAGCCTTGCCTAGGACAGACCACGGTTTGATCCCCCGGTTCCCATATGGTCCCCCGTGCCTGCCAGGAGCTACTTCTGAGCGCATAGCCAGGAGTAACCCCTGAGCATCACTGGGTGTGGCCCCCAAAAACCAAAAGAAATCAGTCAAATCTCTTTGAAGAACATCACGGGAGGCAATATTTAGTTAATTTCCTTGTTAGGGATGGGTAGCACAATGATATGGGGGTCATACCCCAGTAATGAATGCATTCAAAATCTCCCTTTAATTATTATAGCAGCTATTAATTTAAAATATGGTACAAAAGTATAAGGTTTTTTATTATGTAAATAAATCTTTTCTAATAAACCTGACAATTGGATAATCACAGTAGTTGATGACTGAGTGTTGCAAAAGATAATAAACATACCCTTTCTCCAGGACAAACTGAGAAAGATAGGACTTTTGGAGGTAATCCATAAAAACTCCAGCTTCTTCTGAGCCTCTGGAGTTGTTTTGGACTATCTAGGGCAGAGTTTCCTTCAATAATGAGGGACAAGTTACTAAGTTCTGAGTTAATAATACCAAAGGATTGATTCCCAATTAATTGAGTCCCTAATTAATGTTTCCCAACAGTTTCTGAAAATCATTGGGTGTTTTGATATGGAGAATGGAATTTTCTACTAGATGGAAAATTTCTCAGAATATACTGTAGTGAGCTCAAGAATATAATACAAATATTCATATGGAGGTAAAATCTGAATTTTCCTGTTTCAACTTGTAATCCAGCTGCTAGTAAACATATCATTACATCTTCATATTCTCTTTGAAGCTTTCTCTTATTATAACATATTGTCAGAATATCGTCCATGTTGTGAACAATGTGAAGATGAAGAAATTTGCAAAAGAAGAACATAGATCTATGTAGACAAAATATTGACATATAGTAGGTGAATTGGTCATTCCCTTGGGTTTTAAAACAGTTCACTGAAGTCTTTACATAGATACCTTATGATTGAAAGAAGGATTGGAAAATGCAAAGCATTTACACTTGTCTAGGTGAATAGAAATATTATAGAAGCAGTTCTTAATATCTATTACAGCCAGTGGCTAATCTTTAGGAATCACTGTAGGAGAGACAAGGATAGCTTGAATATTTATTTCTATTGGAATCATGGTACAATGGAACCATTTACATTTTGCAAGTCAACTAATAGTTGCAATTAGCCTGATTTTTGTAATACAAAGACAGGAGAATTCTATTCTGAAAATGAAAATGGTACAAAATTTAATATACCAATTTTTTAAGTTATTCCTCTGATTTTACAGTTGTTCCTACAGATTTAATAACACACTTAGCTTAACTTTATTTAGGGACCATTGTAGTGTTTACACAGAATGATTAGACTTTCACTGAATGTGGTTTGGTAGTGGTTGCTGCACCACAGTAGCTCCAATTAAAAATGCATGTCTTGGGGCTAGAGAGATAGCACAGAGTTAAGGCGTTTGTCTTGCATGCAAAAGGACAGTGGTTCAAGTCCTGGCATCCCATATGGCCCCTGAGCCTGCCAGGAGCTATACCTAAACATACAGCCAGGAGTGACCCCTGAGTTTTGCCCGGTATGACCCAAAGAAACAAAAAAAAAATGCATGTCCTCTGAATTAAGGGCTAGATAACTCTCTGGAGGAGGAATCATGATCTGAGCACACCACTGTTCATGTAGGTCTTAACCCTATATATTTCGGGAAAAGGGAGCTACATAAGGCTGATACATGGCTACATTCCCTTCAGGGCCAATGCTTTTCATCTGTCTAGCACTCTATCAGACAGAAAAATAAAACAGAGTGCTTACACCTTGCAAACCATAAGGTATCTCCTGGGCTCAATATCAGGAAGAGGTGATGGAAACATTTGCACCTGTGTCAATCATGCCTTTAAATTATTTTCCATATATCTTTAGAGTTATTAATGGGTGCAGGTTTTGGTAATATTAGAGGTACAGGTCACTAGAATCCATAAAGGATGCTAGGAGATCCAATTCATCCAATTCTTGGGTGACTGGAGTTGGCAGACATAACAAATGAAAGAACAAAAGTTGAGCAATGTGCTCTCCTTTTAAAAATGTCCATACTATTGGTACTGTTACTATTTCTAGGAATAATCAGAATCTATTATCCCCATATGTACATAGTTTTCCTTAAGTGTTAGACTACTTCTTCCTAAGAGTAGGCCTACAGTGCCTAGCAGAGTTGGTCACTTTGTTCTGGATTTCAACTAAGAGGGACATTGTACTGTTGTTATTGTTATGGTGTTACAGCAGGAGACATCTAAGGTATCAATTCTGTTGGTGGGAAGTTACAGCAAAATTAATAGCTGTAGGCTAGCATGAGTTGGGGCCCTCTTTTTTTGTGGGGCCTGAGATTGGTCCCTTGCCCAGTTTCCTAATACCTGTTTGTTATTGGGAAATTGCTTGTCCAATGATATCCTCTGCCACATTCTAGATTAGGTCTGGGTGGTGGTCTCTGGAGAACAGAGATAGGAAGGATTCTGAAATTCTTGCAGTAGTAGTTAAATTTTCCTCAATCTAAGCATCTACCCTGAGTTTGTGAGGTCTATCTTTGTCTTCTTCCATTTTTGTTTTTTTTTTTGGTTTTTGGGCCACACCCGGTGACATTCAGGGGTCACTCCTGGCTATGCGCTCAGAAGTCGCTCCTGGCTTGGGGGACCATATGAGATGCCGGGGATCGAACCGTGATCTGTCCTAGGCTACCTTACCTCTAGTGCCACCATGCTGGCCCCTATCTTTGTCTTCTTAACCAGTTTCCACAAACTCCAACAGTGAATATTACTAGCCCAGTGGTTTCCCATGCCACATTTTGGACAAAGTCTAAAAATACAAGAAAACAAAAATACAAGGCCCCAGGTCCTCAAAAAACATGTTGAGAAGATGGTTTGGTCCTCTAACTTTCCTCAGTACTGTGTAGGCCTCAAGGGTGTCCACATGTGTCTGTTGTAAAATGGAGCCTACATTCTGGCATGCTTTCAGATAGCCCATGTTTTCTCTTGCCCTAATAGAACAAAAAACTGTTTGGCAGTCCTTGTTGGCAGTTTCAAAGGTCAATTGACTTTCCTGATGTTTCTGGGTCTCTTTTCTTTCATTTGCCTTTGCACTATATTTTTTCCTATGAATTGAACATAAGGGTCTGTGACTCCCTGAAAGATTTTTTGTACTCTTGAACTCTGCAACTAAATAAATCCTTTTCCATGTGTCCAATGCTATCTCAATGACATGTACTAGAATTGTACAGGTAGGGTAGCTTGCTTTTTGGTTTACTCATACTCTTCCTCATCTATTAGCATATCACATATCATTTGAACCCTGGAAAGTCTCATGCCAGCTCAACCTACAGTGTGTATTGCATTTTTGGGTGTTTAAGATGACTTGAGACGAAAAAAAGTCAGCAGAAAATCGGGGGTCTTCTTATACGCCGAGTATATCCCAAAAAATGTTTCGATATGTCACTAAAGGAAAATGTATTTTTCAACTTGATCCTGTATCAATCACTGCAAGGCTGCTCAGACCACCTCTCTAACTCAGTCAATCCAAGCAGGCTTTTTATGCATGCAAAGTATACAATGTTTTTTTTAAATTTTTTTCTTTATTTATTTGAAGACAAAGATGCAAAGAACGGACAAGGTGAAGTTACAGTGGGAAGGCAATCATCCATAGACAGAATTCTCAAAAGAAACCCCTTGCTGACACCTTAATTTTGAATTTTCAGCCAAAAAAAAACACTAAGAAAAATGAAACAAAACACATGCACAATTACTTGCACAATTACATGCACAATTACTTTGTCCCAGATTGTAGTACATTGTAACATTTCTTAGCAAACTAAACTCACAAAATTTATGTAGCTCCTTTAAGTATTGTTGACACAGTTGATCATGATACATTATTTCATTAAGGATGCAAAGTATACAATGTTCTGTACCCGAATCTACACTGTAAAAAGCCTGCTCAGATTGACCAGAGTCAGAGAGGAAGTCTAAAATCAAGGGATCATTTTATACACTCGGTCATCTGATACGCCGGAAAATATGGTAGTTTTAGTTTGGCCTCATCACTGTACCAATTCCTCTACTTCAAGTACTGGGAAGGACTAAGGCATAATTTAGTCACTGTTTAAAAACCTTGTGGGGTCCAAAGCACACTTTTACTCTAGCCATTAAGTATTCCTTGCCATATATAAAAGTGGGTTCACAAGAAGCACAAGCCTTTTTGAAATGACCAAGAGAAGTTTTTTCAATCCTTGTTAAGATTGAAGTTAATGAGACCTAACTGTAATAGATCTTCTGGGTTCTGACCTTACTTGATGTGGTGGGAGATAATTTCTAGACTCAGTCTGAAGAGATGTTAACCAGCTCATCATCTGAGATGCTGGAATTTAAATCATGTCTGAGAGGTAAAGGTCTCTCAGAGATTGGAAAGGCACCTCTCCGCTCTGAGGGCATTTATGTGATAGAATTCTCCTATATTGGGGTGTGGGAGTAATAATCTCTGTTGGACTTGATCTAGGTCCTGCAAGAGGAGCTCTTTTTTATGGAGGCATGGGAACAGGAGGGTCTGAGAAGGTAGCGTTCTCAGCTAAATTCAGTCAGGTCTCCCCTACTGGGGGTGTGGGCAAGAGAGGGTCTGAGGGGTATTTTTTTGTTTGTTTGTTTCTAGGACCACACTCAGTGATGGTCAGGGGTTACTCCTGGCTATGTGCTCAGAACTCGCTCTGGTTTGGGGACCATATGGGATGCCAGAGATTGAACCCAGGTCCATCAAGGGTCAGGCGTGTGCAAGGCAAATGCCCTACCGCTGTGCTATCGCTCCTGGTCCCTGAGGGATAATACTTTTAATTAATCTAATGAGAGCAGTGTTATTTTTTTTAATCATTAGATTTATGTACATGGTCAAACATGCCATAACCCTAATAACATATGTAGCAGGGGTCTCAAACAAACGGCCCTCCGTACAGCATTTTGTGGCCCTGTCCTAGAGGAATCTGTTTTGTTTTATTTTGTTTTAGTTGTTTGGGTCACACCCCCCAATATTCAAGGCTTACCACTGACTTTGCACTCAAGGATCACCCCGACTTTGCCTCCTGCGGTTCCCATGTAAATTGAGTTTGAGACCCCTGAATAGTATTAAATCTCTTAAAGATAGAGAAATGATAAGATGTTATTAATTATCTATGATATTATCATGGATTTACGCCACCAGGGTATTATAGCCTTGATTCATCAAAGAATCATGGCTTTGATCCACAGGATCACAATCTTCATCCGCCAATGGATCATCACTCACCATATTCTGAATTCAGGTCCCTGTTCCAGGCGCCAAACTTTCTGGTCCAATAAAACCCCAATAAGAGGGGGTTGGAAACAGAGTTTAAGGTAGAGGCAAAACAGTGAGGCCAGGGGCCTTATAGCTAGCCCCCCCCCCCGAGAAAGAGGGGGGAGGGAGAGAGAGAAAGGAGAGAGAGGGGTCGAGAGGAGAGACAGAGAGGAGAGAGGGATAGAGGAGAGAGAGGAGAGAGAAGAAAAGAGAGGAGAGAGGGAGAGAGAGGAGAGAGGAGAGAGGGAGGAGAGAGAGAGGAGAGAGGGAGAGAGAGGAGAGAAGGAGAGAGAGGAGAGAGGGAGAAAGGGAGAGAGGAGAGGAAAGAGAAGAGAGAGGAGAGAGAGAGGAGAGAGAGAATATTAGAACCAGAACAAGAAATCAGCCAGAGAAAGTGAAACAGTATCATCAATAGCAAAAAGCAACAGGAACAGGGAGTTAGGCAGGCAGTTTCTCAGGCAATCTGGCAGCAACCATCTCATCCCAATGGCGGTGGTCCCAGCACTTTTGCTCCAGCCTTATATACTCCCATCCCAAAGGCTTCCAGTGGTATAACTGATGTTTTCATAAAAGTTTCTGCTTTCTTGGGCTATAGCGGTAGCCCAGTGGTAGTGGTAGGGTGTTTGCATGCTGTCAACCCAGGACAGACCCTTATTCAATCCTCAGTATCCCTTATGAACCCCCAGACCCTGACAGGAGCGATTTCTGAGCACAGAGCCATAAGTAACCCCTGAGCGCCACCAGGTTCAGCCAAAAAAAATATCACCGTCTTCTTAAATTTTCCATCTTCTGTTTGTTTTTAAAACTCTTTTCCACCTTCAACTATTGTCTAGAATTGTTTTACTTCTCATGTTCCAACTCATTGCTTCTGTTCTCAGTGGTTATTAGTCTGGTGGTGAGGCCTTCCAGTGAGATTTTCATTTCATCTACCATGTTTTCAGTTCTTTCATTGCTCTTTGAAGTTTCCTAATTTCCTCTCTCATATACTTGTGTCTTATTGACTGTACATTCCATGATTTCTTTGAGTACTTGAACATCTCAACATTTCTTCACTAAAGTCCTTATCAGAGAGGCATATAGGTAGCTGATATCAGTTGGGTCTTCATAAGGACCGTCTTTATTTACTAAATGTGGTGGGGTTCTGTGTTGTTTTTCCTATTGAGACTGTTCCAGTATGGAGGTGCTTTTTTATTGTTAGTGTGGCTTAGCGAGAGGAAGAAATGGGTAGCTGCAAAGAGAAGCTGAGTGGCCCCACTCTTCAGGGCGCACTGACCTAGGTGTGAAAATGGTTCTTCAGAGTCGCAAAGAAGACCTGCTGCTGGTCTATCTGTCTTGTTTTTTGGGGGACAATGTCTGCCTACACCATATAAATGTACTAAACTGGGTAATAACTAAATTGCAAACTTCATATTTACATTATGTATCTATTTTCTGTGCTTATTTTCAATTCAAGTGATGTCCTCAAATCTGGCACTTAGGCTCATCATCCCAACTTTTTTTTGGATTGTTTTGTATTGTTTTGGGGCCACACCCGGCGGCACTCAGGGTTACTCCTGGACATCTGCTCAGAAATAGATCCTGGAGGGCACTGGGTACCATATGGGATGCTGGGATTCGAACCAACCACCTTAAATCCTGGATCTGCTGCTTGCAAGGCAAACATTGCTGTGCTATCTCTCCGGCCCTCATCATCCAATTTTTAAAATCAAATATATAAATAAAAGTCAGGAACCAGCAACAAAATTACAGGTAACTTAGCTCCCCTCACCTATCTAATAAACTTTTCAGAAATGCAGTGCTCAGTGATTTTTATCCTTGCAAAATTATTCTTCATAGTAGAGGAAAAAACCCACAACCCAAGCAAACTGGACACCTAAATTATTGACACATTAAAATTTAAAATGTTAATTAACTAAGGCTCTTATCTGAGAGAAGCAAGTTTGCTATTAGTTCCTAACTTTGCTGAATCTAGATTCCTATACATCTTTTGTTTGACTGAGCTGGTCCCAAATTTACCCAAATGGTTTTAAGACTTACAAGAGGAAGATTTCAAAACATGATAATAAAAAAAAACCAGGTGCACTTCTGCCTAGTTCATGTGTTGATTCATTTCCATAAATTTGATAGACCAAAAATAAAACCCATATCTTAGAGTAAGTATATGGCCATCTCCAATCAGTTTTTTACCCCCAACATTAACAAATAATAGTTAAATAGCTTTTTCCAGGTATGGTCTATTCATGTCCCTTAGTTATTCCTTTAGTTGGAATTATGGTGGATTATCTTTGGTTAATTTGGTTAATTTATGGTGAATTATCTTTAGTTAACTCTGTAGTGAATATGCAACCCCAATCTAGGGAGAATACTGGAGCCATGCTGGCCAGTTTCAGTCCTCTAGACTAGAACTGCCAAGTTTCTCTCATGATGACTCTTCTACTCTGCTCACCTTCGCCATCCCAGGACATACCATGGCCCATCCTCCTGGCCCAGCTTTATTTTATATTGAAGGTAACAGGGGAAAATTTTTCCCAAGACAATGATCAATAATAATAAATTATCAGACTCATTATTCTTTAAGTATTCCTTATGTGCAGCACATGCCTAAATGCTATAAGTAAATGAAACTTACTACTCTATCCATATAGCATCTGAGATGTGAGGCAAAAGCTGGTCCTACTTAAATCATGCATAAGTAGGTGTTGCAGTCCTGGTAGGAGATTAAGCTTTCTGAATCCAGTGTTTCCGCTGCAACATAGTTCTATTAAAATCAAAGCCCAGAGATATAATGAAATCACAGTTCTGTAATGAGGGGATGCTTTCTCCTGCATTCTTCCTCTTGAAACACATCAATGCAGTGTGGCTAGGGAAACAAACAAACCAGAAAAACCCAAATGAAGTTTGATAAAGCTCCCAACTTTCCGAGATAGCAATTATATGAGATAGCAGTGTCTATGCCTCACATCTGTGGACACTATTGTTAAAAAGTTTATGTGGAGCTAAGAGATTGACATTTTCAAAGCTCTCAGATGACTGGCATGTCAGCCAGAGTCCCAAGATCATCAGGAAGCATCACACTCAGAGAGCGTTGTTAGAGGTAAAAGGGTATTGTAGGATGGGTTTGAAGGAAGTGGTACCTCTAGAAGAGGGATTCAGGAGCCCCTGCTGTGTGAATGGTCTTCATGCCAGGAAACAAGCAGGGAAGAATTCAAGAGGGCTGGACACAGATGATAAGAGGCTGCCAGTCTCCTCATTGCTATTCAAGAAGTATTCAGAACAGCATGTGAAGTTTCTTTGACTCTAATGACCCCTGTGCCCTGGCTCAGCAAATTGCTGACTTCCCCCACATATGTTCACCTAAATCTTTCAGAAGACTTGTTAAATTTTAAGCCCACACCTAAGGAGACACTTGTCAGTTATGTACCCAAAAGGTGTGTGAACAGCCAGGCTTGTCAGCAAAAACAGAGGCTAAATCTTGCATTTAAAACAGATATCGACTGCAAAAGAAGGGGGCAGGGAGAGAAAAAAATCAAAAATAAGAAAAATGACTGACTCAGGCAAACCTCAATGCATATGGTCTGAAATAACATCATTAAGAGAGTTTGACCAGGTGTTGGAATTATGCAAGAACCTAGGATGTTTGGGAAAATTTCTCTGGAAATTTGTGTTAGAAAGGTTAAGAACTGGAAGTTCACTCAGTAAGGCACATTTAGTACTTTGGAATACTTAAAATAAAGACTTTAGAAATTACTAGGAAATGAATGATATGTATTTAGTTTAGACTTCAGTAATTTAATAAACTCCCAAGTTTTTGACTTTGATTGATCTGAATCTTAGTTTCATAATGTATATAGCAGAATTGACTATGTTAGCCAATGGAGTTAAGAATAATAAATAAGATCATTTTGGGCTCAGAGCTAGCCATTTGTCCAAATGGTATAAGTTGGAAAAATTAAATGAGATTATCTAAGTCACTTGCTTGTGACCATGTTGGTCACATGACATGTATTCTGCATTTGTTAACTGCTTTTATTGCTACATATTTCTTATTTCTATTATTGTTATATCAACAAATGCATCAATTCCAAGTTATCAATTTCTTCTAAAAGACCTCCCAATCATATCCTACCTCTAAGGAAGTACTCTTTCTTTTGGACTCTGGAGCACTTTGTAAGTCTCTTATAAACTTGCCATTCATCTCCATGTACTTTGGGATTTTGGGATCTTCGTCTTACCTATCATCTAGTTGTTGGAGAGTTATCTTGAGGATATTTATATCCACAAAAGTCCTCATCACAGAATGATGGCCAAATACGTTTCGAATTTAAATTGTCTGAGTGAGTTACAATAAAATAGTGTAGACTAGAATCTGCAAAGTTCTCAGCACAGAGCTTGGCTTAGTGTTCTTTAAATTTTGTTTTTCACCATTTATTGCTTAGTAACATTTAAACATTATGTAACTAATAACATGGTGTTTAGTATATAGAGCAACAATACCATCAAGAAAATTATATTTATTATCCTCTCACAATTGAGAATTGAGGCACAAAAAAGGTAAAGTAATTTGCTCAAAGTTAAAGAAGGGTAAAGTTTGGAATCCTTCTCTATTTAGCCGTGATCTTATGTAATGACTTGGGTAAGTCCAGCTTTATGCTGACAAATTGAGAGGCAATGATTGACTGGACCTATGTCCTTTCTATGCATAGAAAGACAAGGCTGTATAGGAGAAAATTTAAGTTGTATTATATCAGTCATCAAGTGCCCCAAATGTTTTGATTTTCAAAAAGTGCATGTAACTTTTAAAAATCTGCTTGACTAGTCAAGCCATAAAAAACAGTAAAAGAAGTGTGCCCAATGGAAAATGTCCGCAGCATCACTGCAGTTGTTGGGCCAAGCTGACAGCCGAGCAGACAATTCAAGTGGGCAGCCAGGTGTGGAGAGTCTCCAGCAGAAGCGCTGAAAGTAGCCAGTTGTAAAATGCTTTTATTTATGTGGAAAGCAGTTAGGAGATATGCAGAGGTGTCTGGCCAGAGACACTCACTACTCAGGGGAGGCTATTTGCATAGGAGTTGAAGTATCTTTTGAGAGAGTAGGGATGGAATCCCTCTTCCTGTTTCCTGAAATTCTATATTGCCTGGATCTGTCAAAGCAGCCTAAGCGATTCTGAGGGACTATCCCAGGGTAGAAGAAGCTGGAGGCTCCTGAAGGAATGGTTCAGAGGTTTGCAGTGCTTGGAGGAAAGGTTTTGGCCCTGCTCTTTTTCTGAGGTACAGCTCTGGAAGAAGCAGAACACAAGAAGGAGGAAGCAGAGCACATTAAATTCTCTTGGATACAGATCTTCTGGGCATCGCATTAAAATTGAGAAATATTTTTCCCACAGAATTTTTATATGAATACATGCAGTGTTGTCTTTGTTTATGAGGGGATGTTATACATTCACGCACACACTCATACACAATAAGCACACTCTGGGTTCAAGAGCTCATTGAAGTTTTACTTTGAAACAACCCAAGTGTTGTTTAAAGACCTTTTTGTATCTTCTATAGGAATTTGAAATGACAAGGATGAAGCACTGGAAGCCTAGTGGGATTTAGATTATTATGGCAGAACCTACTTTTTGCAGTATAAGTTACGCTCTGGGCTCAGCAAGAAGGTACATCTGCATGTTGGCTTTACTGGATAAGGAAGAAGAAGGATGCATTCCTCTTCAAATCCGAAACCAGCAAGACATGGGGTTCAGAAAAATGGTTCCTGATCATTATGGGAAAAGTGGGTGCTTCTAATGGGAACATTATTTATAGCTAAGGCCATAAAGCTAGATGTCCAGTTACCAATAACTTTAAGTAATCCATTAGGCCCAAATAGAGTTAAAAATAGATGTTAGAGAAATAGATATATACAAGCATATGCACACAATCATATATACTGGGGGAAGAATAAGCTCTTAAAATTTGGAATTAGGGCAGACCTGGAGAAATAAAGCCATTAGAAAAGCTATACAATTGAAGTTACTGCTAAAACTGTCCTTAGTGAGATAAATGAAGAATATAAATTTGGTCAATTAGAAAGTAACGAAGACCTTGCAAAAAAACAGCTATTGACAAAAAGCTGGCCAGGGATTTCTTGAGTAATTTGAGCTTAATACACATTGTACGAATCAGCAGGTCAGAATGGGTTGCCTCCTAGGAGATTAAAAGAACTGGTATCATGCCCACTTAGTTTTTGGCAGTTACTTCCACATTTAGGAAACAGAATTGTGATCTGAAATGAACCCAGAAGCCAGACAAATGGGGTTCCTAACTTTGAAATCAGAGCAAGGTCACTCACATGCTCAGATTCTGCTGACCAGATGGGTACTTTCAGGAGCATATCCAGGGGCTGTCAGACTGTAGGAAGAGTTTCCTCAGACAGAACACACAGAAAGGAAACCCAATGGGCCAAGGCCAGCTATGAAAAAATTGAGTGTCTTAGTGAGTTATTAGAGCCAGATATTTTTGTAAAATAACATGCATTTTTTCTAGACCAATAGTTTCCTCTTCATTTAATTATCTGGTAAGGCAGATAGTGCTTCTTATTAGTGAGAAGGACATGGTTCTTTTTCTTGTATAGTCATTAGAAAAATAATATTTTAAAGAACAATTACTATGGGACTGGATTTTATAAAATTTCTTTTTTATTCAACTGGTTTAGATTTTGGAATTTAAAATAGCTAATTATTTTTATTTAGACACTGTGACTTGCAAAGTTATTTGTACCTGAATTTTTGGCCAGCACTTATACTATCACTAGTGTCTGTTTCATCCACCAATGTCCCCATTAACACTCCTCCCCAACCTGTCTCTTTGACAGGCACAGTTTTTTGCTTGGGTTTTGTAGTTTGGATCTTACGCTTTTCAGTTTGATTTGGCCTATGATATATATATATAATATCACGTAATAATATTTTATATATATATCACTACTAGAGGTTCCTGCATGCTTTACCTGCTGTACCTGTTACCTCCCATCTATTTCTTATTCCTGCCCCCACCTTCAGTTCCTTTCTTTCCTTGATCTCAGTTCTATGGTCCAAGTTCTATGGTAACGTTGAACAAAGTAAGTCAGAAGAAGAAAGCCTTCTTATCAGTGGCATAGAGAATAGACCAGTGAAAACAAGGCATCAAAGAGGGCAGACCTACATTGTCTTCAACAGACTAAAGTCTCACTTTTAAAGTAACATGTAAGCACAGGTGTTCGAGCATGTATATGTCTATGGGTACATGAATGTTCTGTCTGCAAGGATGCATGTGCATCTGAATTTGGTGTTGGATGAGATTTTGAAAGTCTAAATGTCTTTTTTGGACAGATGCATGCCTAGGAGGTCTTAAAAGTATGAACCCAAAATTTCACTTGATTTCTGTACCTCTGAGAACTCAAAAAATGTTAACCAGACAGAAAGATGTTTGTGAGACACTAAGAAGTAACACTGTGTAAAATTGAAGCATAAGGGATTTAGGGGTATGCTACTATCCCTTGATTTTTTTTTTTTAGTTTCATTTTGGTGCCCTACCTGGTGATACTCAGAGCTAACTCCTGGCTCTGTACTCAGGAATTACTCCCAGCAGAGTGTGGTAAACATACAAGTTGCTGAAGATTGAACTGGATCTATGCCTCGAAAGGCAAGAAAGCTACCTGCCCTCTGTATATTGTTTCAGCTCAGTGACTTCTTTTTAATAATAATAATAATAATATCTTTATTTAAGCTCCATAATTACAAACATGTTTGTAGTCGAATTTTAGTTATAATAAAGAAGGTTGCCCTCCTTCACCAGGGCAACTATTCTACCACCAATGCCCCATTTCCATCCTCCCCCACACCCACATCCTGCTTTATATGTTTTGTGTGGTGTGAGATGGTACCTCATTGCTGTTTTGATTTGCATCTCCCTAATGATTAGTGATATGTAGCATTTTTTCATATGCCCTTTGGCCATTTGTATTTCTTCTTTGAAGAAGTTTCTGTTCTTCTCCCCATTTTTTGATGGGTTAGATGTTTTCCTCTTGTTAAGTTCTGTCAGTACCTTATATATCTTAGATATTAGCCCCTTATTTAATTGTAATTGAGTGAATAGTTTCTTCCATTTAATGGATGGCCTTTGTATCCTAGGCACTATTTCCTTTGAGGTACAGAAGCTTCTCAGCTTAATATAGTCCTTTTGTTTATCTCTGCTTCCACTTGTTTGGAAAGTGCTGTTTCCTCCTTGAAGATGCCTTTAGTCTCAATGTCATCGAGTGTTTTACCTACATGCTCTTCTGTATACCTATAGTTTTGGTCTAACATTGAAGTCTTTACTTCATTTGGATTTGACCTTTGTGCAAGGTGTTAGATGAAGGTCTGCGTTTGATTTTTTACATGTGGCTGACCAATTGTCCCAAACCACTTATTGAAGAGGCTTTCCTTGATCCAGTTTTCATGTCTTACTCCTTTATCAAAGATTAATTGATTGTATGTCTGGGGAACATTCTCTGAATACTCAAGTCTATTTCATTGTTCTGAAGGTATGTCTTTGTTCTAATATCATGCTGCTTTAATGACTATAGCTTTATAATACAATTTATTGTTTGGGAAAGTGATGCCTCCTATATTACTTTCCCTTGGGGTTGCTTTAGCTATTCGTAGGTGTTAACTGTTACAAATGAATTTCAAAGGTGTTTGACCCAATTCTTTGAAGAATGTAATGGGTATACTTAGAAGAATTGCATTAAAACTGTACAATGCTTTGAGGAGTATTGCCATTTTAATGATGTAAATCTTAAATATAGTATTATGTCATCTGTAAACAGTGATAGCTTGATTTCTTTTCCCATCTGGATGCCCTTGATATATTTTTCTTGCCTAATTCCTATGGCAAGAACTTCCAGCACTATGTTGAAAAGGAGTGGTGAGAGGGACAGCCTTGTCTTGTACCAGATTTTAAAGGAAAGGCTTTTAGTTTATCTCCATTGAGAAAAGTATTTGTCATTGGCTTGTAGTAGATGGCCTCTCACTGTTTGCAGATGTCATGGTACTACATTTAGAAAAGCCTAAAGACACTGTCAAAAGGCTTCTAGAAACAATAGATTCACCTAGCAAAATGGCAGGCTACAAAACTAACGCACAAAAATAAATGGCTTTTTTGTACACTAATAAGGATAGAGAAGAAATGGACATTTAAAAAAACAATCCCATTCACATTAGTGTCACACAAACTCAAATATCATGGAGTCAAATTAACTAAAGAAGTGAAGGACTGGGGCCCGGGAGAAAGCATGGAGGTAAGGCGTTTGCCTTTCATGCAAAAGGTCATCGGTTCGAATCCCAGTGCCCCATATGGTCCCCCGTGCCTGCAAGGAGCAATTTCTGAGCATGGAGCTAGGAGTAACCCCTGAGCACTGCTGGGTGTGACCCAAAAAAACAAAAAAAGAACAAACAAAAAAAAGAAGTGAAGGACCTATATAAAAATATCTAAAAAAATCCCCAACAACTAAAAACCCTGGTTTAAGAAATAAAAAATGGCACATGAAATGGAGACACATACCCTGTTCAAGTATAAGAAGGATTCACATCATTAAATGGCAATGCTCCTCAAAGCATTGTACAAATTTAGCCCAATCTCTCTAAAGATATCCTTGACATTGTTCAAAGAAGTGAGCAAACACTCCTGAAATTCATTTGGAAAAATAAACACCCACAAATAGCTAGAGCAACCTTTGGGAAAAGAAATATGGGGGACATCACTTTCTCCAATTGTAAATTGTATTTACAAAGCTAAAGCTATAGTCATTAAAACAGCATGGTACTGGGATAAAGACAGACCCTCAGGCCAGTGGAATAGACGTGAGTATTCAGAAATGTGCCCCAGATATAAAAATCAATTAATTTTTGATAAAGGAGAAAGAAAGGCAAAATGGAGCAAGGAAAGCCTCTTCAATAAGTGGTGTTGACACAACTGGTCAGCCACTTGCAAAGAAAGCAAACTCAGATCTCCATCTAACACCACACAAAAGTCAATTCCAAATGGATCAAAGACCTTGATATCAGACCCAAACCATAAGGTATATAGAAGAACACATAGGTAAAACACTTCATGACATTGAGGCTAAAGGCATCTTTAAGGAGGAAAGAGTACTCTCCAAACAAGTGGAAGCAGAGATAAACAGATGGGGCTATATTAAGCTGAGAAATTTCTGCAACTCAAAGAAAATAGTGCCTAAGACACAAAATCCAACCAAAGAATGGGAGAAACTATTCACTCAATACCCATCAGACAAGGGGTGACATAAAAATATACAAAGTACCAACAGAACTTAACAAGAAAAAAATATCTAACCCCATCAAAAAATGGGGAGAAGAAATTAAAAGACATTTCCTCAAAGATGAAATACAAATGGCCAAAAGGCACACAAAAAACTGCTCCACATCACTAATCATCAGGGAGATGCAAATCAAAACAACTATCAGGTACCATCTCATGCCACAGAGATTGGCACACATAACAAAGAATAAGAACAATTGGTATTGGCGGGGATGTGGAGTTCTCATTGACTGTTTATGGTAATGCCTTCTGGTTCAGCCTTTATGGTAAACAACATGGAGATTCCTCAAAAAACTGGAAATTGAGCTTCCATATTATTCAGCTAACCCACTCCTAGGGATATATACTAGGAACAATACACTTCAAAAATTCTTTCCTCATACCTATATTCATTGCAGTGCCAGACTCTGGAAACAACCAAGCTGTCCTACAGATGAATGACTAAAGAAACTGTGGTACATATACACAATGCAATATTATGAAATTGTCAGGAGAGATGAAGTCATGAAATCTTCCTATACGTGGATGGACATGGAATCTATTATGTTGAGTGAAATAAGTCAGAGGGAGAGAGAAAGACACAGAATAGTCTCACTCATCTATGGGATTTAAGAAAAATAAAAAAAAACATAACTATATTAATGCCTAGAGGCAATAGAGATGTCGGCTGAAAGGTCTTGCTTTTGATATGAAGCTGA
The DNA here is from genome assembly GCA_004027635.1 of Crocidura indochinensis. Lineage (NCBI taxonomy): Eukaryota > Metazoa > Chordata > Mammalia > Eulipotyphla > Soricidae > Crocidura > Crocidura indochinensis. The sequence goes on along the minus strand of PVKC010005356.1, from coordinate 14,803 downwards.
CCACAAAGAGTGGTGAATGTAGTAAGAGAAATAACTACACTGATAACTATGGCGACAATGTCAATGAGTGAGAGAAGTAGAATGCCTGTCTGGAATACAAGTGGTGTGGGAGATTGGAGACATTGGTGATGAGAATGTTGCACTGGTGAAGGGGGTGTTCTTTTTATGACTGAAGCCCAACTACAATCATGTTCGTAATCAAGGTGCTTAAATAAAGATAATATTAAAAAAAGAAAGCAAGATGGGGCCTACATAAAGAACTTAATGACACACCTTATAAAATTAGAAAATGTTCAACAAAAGGAATCAAAAATAGTAGGAAGAAGCAAATAACATAGTTTAGGGCAGAAATCAATGAAGTGGAAATCCCCCAAAACAACCCCAAAATCAATGAAAACAAAAGTTGGTTCTTTGAAAAAAAAAATCAACGAAGTTGAAAATCACTAGCAAAATTCACAAAGTAAAGGAGAGAAAAACTTAATAAACCAGATTAGTAATGAAAAGGTGGAGATCATGGCAGATACTACAGAGATCCAAAGAGTAATCAGAGATGACTTTGAGAAACTCTATTCCACAAAACATGAACCTGGAAGAAATGGATAAATTCTTGGACTCTTACAATCTTCCACAGTTAAACCAGAATGATCTAGCATATCTAAACAGACCCATTACTATTGAGGAAATTAAAATGGTAATAAAAAGTATGCTCAGTGACTTTTTAACAAAAACATGGATGTTTACTTTTATTCCAAGAAGGGCTATTGCATTTCTATCACAACCTGAATTAAATGTATACTGCAGAATGGGTAGGAGGAATTATTCTTCTCACACCTCCCACATGCAACCAATTTGCATCATCTCTTACTTTCTATCAAGCTAACTACAAGTAACTACAGAGTTTGAGAAGGACACAAGAAAGTTTCGTTAAATGCAAAAATGAAAGAATCATTTTCTATGTGAAAATAATCACAACTAGCTCGTGAGCTTGCTGGATAAATCTGTAGTGTAGACTGATGCTTTCAGACACATCTGGCAAGAAGTAAAAGCATGAACTAGAACTATTGGTGAAGTAATATCACAAAAGAAAAAGGTTCATTAGTTTGTACTATCTTGTCATCCTGTGCTTAAATTTTGGAAATATTTTCAAGAAAATATTAACCAAGATGTTGGAATTATTCCAGAGCACAACAGTACATAATTAAGGGAATGGAACAGAGGAGCAACTGATTTATAGAAGAAATTAAGGCAACACATTTTTATGGCTTTGTCGAAAGTAAGGGCAACACCTTCAGCATATATCAAGGACTTTAATTGGACTAATGAGTTAATATGATTTAGTTATGAAATCAGAGGATAAGGTAATAGGATCGAATAGGGAATTACCTGATGAAATGATAAAATTGCCATCTTTCGAATGAAAAAGACAAAAAAAAGAACAATTAGTAAGATGGTGCTTAAAAGTAATTTTAAATAAAAAGATTTAATTTTAAGCTTTTGGTACATTTGTTTTGTTTGGGGGTCACACCACAGGTAATTCTCAGGGGCTACTCTTAGTTATGCGCTCAGAAATTGCTCCTGACTTGGGGGACCATATGGGACGCTGGGATTTGAACCACCTTGCTTCCTGAATCAGCTGCATTCAGGCAAAGGCCCTACCACTGTGCTATTGCTCTAGCCCCTTAATTTTAAGCTTTTGACAAAACTTTGAGACAGTGGACTGCTGAGTTCATGCTGCTCCATGTTTCCCTATTCCTTGGGGAAACTGGACTTTACTATGCACCATCAATTTACAGAAACAGCAGTTTTGTGGAGGTGAAAACACTGCCTGCATTAAAGGTACAGGTTGATTGCAATCTAAATTTCAATTTGCAAAACATAAAATGTGAAAAATAGATTTGCGTTAAAGGCAAATATTTATAGCATTTATTTATTTCAGGGATGCACATCCATATATTGGAAAGTAGAAATACATATCTATATGTATATATGAAAGTGGACAGATTTCTAAGTGATCAGGAAGTAATTTAGTTTTCCTAAAAAGAAAAATCACCCAAAGAGAATGAGACAGTTGAGAGGAGGTCATCCAAAGCTGGGTCAAAATTGTATCATGACATTGTGCTTCAATCAAGCCTAAATGACATTTGGTCAGCTTTAAAATGGAAAGAGCAGGCATGGATTAAAAAACAAAACAAAACAGAAAGGTTCCAGTGAGCACCAGAGAAGAAAGAAATATATTTTATTTGTGGATAGCACCTTACCCCAACAGATTCACTAAACACTCCCAAATCAGATCGAGTTTCAATGCTTCACTTTCTATATGGGTTCCTCAGTGGTCTTAATAAACTCTGTTTTCAGTCTTTTGATGACCTTGATTATTTTTCTTCAGTAAAAATAAGCTTATATTTAAAGCAGTTGAATGGATAGTAAGTTCCTAGAAACTTTGATCCTTTTCTTTCACTTCTGCCCTTTTCACTAGTGTTCCTCACACTGAGAGCTTTTTAGAGTACATTCATGACACTCAGTTGGATTGAAAATATGCTGTGTGCATATGTGTTTCTATATGTCCAGGTGCATGAGTATGTGTGCAAATAGTGTGTATTTCTACAGAATGAAGAGATGTGATGTCTGCTAGCTAAATAACTGACTGCAAAACTATTGCCTCATGTCATAGTGTGTATGTAGTTACATGAAGTTGACCCTTTCCAGTGTTTGTGTGTGTGTGTGTGTGTGTGTGTGTGTGTATGTGTGTGTGTGTTCTCACCTTTCATAAATCCATGGCAGCCAGGCTTAGGATCTGCTCAGTTATTAGATTTCTTAGACTAAGGTCAACCCCTCCAATAATTTTTTACCCAGTACACTTGGATATATTTTACACTCTCTAAATTTATAGGTTCTTTCTTTACATCAGCCCACGTGGTACTCACTCTAAAAGACCATTTTGATTTCAAGAAAACTTCATTTTCTGTTTTGAATTGTTGTGCCTTCTGCAGCAGCTCCCTAAGCAAATGTATGGGCTGTTTGTTAGGCTTTCAACCCTCATGCATTTTTAATGATTTACAAGGAAAAGATTTTTCCCCTCCTCCTTTTTTTTTATAATAAATTTAATGACTTAATACACATCAAGTGGAATTGTTGCTTTGTGGTGACGGTTTTATAATTCCAAGTTCAAGAATTTTTTTCTATTTAATTATGCACAATAACTCTCATGGAATATAATGCGATAACAAAAACATGCACCAATGTTGGCATAAGAGCCTGTTGTTTATTAGTATTGGTTGTGTGCTTTATGTTTGAAATAAAATATTTGGAACTAATGCTGGCTATGTTTCCTCCAAACTAGATAAAAAAAAATCCCAACAAACAACTTTCTCCCTGAAAATGCCATGCTCCAGTATTTGGCGATAAAATCCAGAAGCTCTTGAGATAGCAAATTAAATTTTATTTGTTGAAATCACTGTGCTCTGTTTTGTTGCTTGCTCAGAGTTATTTTTTAGTACTAATAATTTAATAAACTGGCAGGCCAATACCTTAACCTGTGTGCTTGCAGGCACCAGAGTATTTCCCAGGGTTAAAAGGCACAGCCTGCTGAAAGGTTGTTTGTTTTACATTCTAACCTATTACTTACTTCAGTTTTCTTGCCAGATAAAGCCTTTACTTTTGGACTATTTTTTTTTGAATTTTGGAAAACATTCAATGATTAAATTTTCAAACTGCATTCAGATTTTAAAAGCTTGGTAGATAAGGAAAACTTTTCCTAAGACTCAGCACATTTAAATTTTTTAAGATGATTATTCAATTGCTTTATTGAACATTTACCAAAAAAGAAATATTATCCCTGTGATGGAAAGATTTTGAATTCATTCAGGAAAATATCATTTATGTATAGCAAAATGTTTGTCTCTAGAAAAGAAAATTCAATCTCATATATAGAGAAATACTTGGTTTCTTTTGCATGTGTCTAAATGTTTATCTTTCATCTGGCTAATTTACTTGTCTTGTTTCTTTCAATACCATATGGTATTGAAATTCACATATGTGTGAAATAATGCAGTGTTTGTCTTTCTTAAGGTTAAACATTCCCTTTTGGTCCAATGTTTTTGTTGTCAAAGGACAGAATTTTATTTTATAGTTGAGTAGTGTTCTTATGTATATCAACCATATCTTCTAATTTAATCACCTATTGATGGACAATTAAGTTGTTTAGAGTTTTTGCTGCTTCTAAGTAGTATTTAAAAATATGGGAATACAGATATCTTTGAATTACAAGTACAATTTGAATTCTTTTTATTAGTGAATTGTAAGACAAGACAGACCAAAAGACACAGCAAACTTCTACACAAAGATGTCATTAAATCCCCTGACAATTATCTCTCTTAACATCAGTTGACTAAAAGCACCAAGTAAGAGACACAGAGTGGCAAAATGGAACAAAAATTGAATCGAACATTCTGCTGCCTATAAGAAACACATTGAAAATGATGTCTCCAATTTTATTTTATTTTATTTTACTTTATTTTATTTTATTTTATTTAATCTTTTCCTTTCTTTTTGAGCTCTGGCATGTTTTTATTTCAGGACGGAGACTATTATGTGGTGGTTGTCTTTATTGCTGTAATGCTCACTGGATATTTTATTTGACATTTCTTTTTGTATTGTTGTGGTGTTTCAATTACTTTTTTCCTTTACTCTCTCAAACTGAGATTGAGAGCCTCTAGAAGAACTCCGCCCATTTTTGGCTCATTTGATTTTTACCCCATTTTTTTTTTTTTGCTTTTCTTTTCTTCAAACAAAACCACATAACTTTTACTATCTAGTTCTGTCTCTCAAACAGAGCGGGAAGTAAGGGAGGGTACAGGACCAAACATGTATGATCACTAAGTAGTAAGCTAGACACAGAGGGGTCACTTAATCTAGCAGCCTGGGGGTTGAGGGGGGAATATGAGATGCAAGATGGGAATGGGGGTGGAGGGAGGACAACTTTGGTGAAGGGAATTCCTCTGATTCAATGTTAATATGTACCTAAAATATTACTGTAAAAGATATGTAAGGCAATATGGTCAAAATAAAAATTATATATAAAAAGAAAGAAAAAAAAAAGAAACACATCTGAATAGTCAGAGCAAACATAGACTCAAAATCAAAGACTGGAGGAAAATCATCCAAGCAAACAACTCCCTTGAAAAAGCTGGAATGACCATATTAATATCAGGTGACACAAACTCTAGACTCAAAAAAGTTATAAGGTAAAAAAAATGGACATTTTTTGGGAACCGGGCTGTGGTGCTGGAGGTAAGGTGCCTGCCTTGCCTGCGCTAACCTAGGACAGACCACAGTTCGATCCCCCCGGTTCCCCTTATGGTCCCCCGTGCCTGCCAGGAGCGACTTCTGAGCGAATAGCCAGGAGTAACCCCCTGACCGTCACCGGGTGTGGTCCTAAAAACCAAAAAAAAAAAAGGACATTTTGTACTAACCAAAGATATGTAAAACAGGAAGAAATCACAGTCCTAAACAAATATGCACCAAAGAGGGACCAGTCAAATATTTAATACAGTTGTTGACAAATCGGAAAGAAAATATCAATAGCAACACAATAATAGTGGGAGAACTCAACACTGCACTGTTACCCTATGACAGGTTGACCAGGGTGAAACCAACAAGAATTGAATTACTAGCTCTGAAAAGAGAAATGAAATAAAGTAGACACACACACATATAAATATATATATATACTGTAATTCATCCCCAGAAAACTAGATACACATTCTTCTTCAATGCACATGGGACATTCTCCAGGATAGTTAGAACACATGCTTGCTCATAAAACATACCTCCATAAAGTCAAGAGGATAGAAATTGTACAGACTTCTCAGATCACAAGGCACCAAAATTAGAAGTGAGTTACAAAGAGACAAGAAGATAAACTTTAACACCTGGAAGTTAAACAGCTCACTACTGAAAAACCAGTGTATCAGAGATGAATCGAAGAGGAAATCAAAACATTCTAGGAAGCAAATGATGAAGACACAGATTGCCAGAATTTATGGGACACAGCATAAGCAGTACTGCGTGGAAAATTTATTGCTTTGCAAGCACACATTAGAAAGGAAGAAGGGGCCTATATAAAAATCTATATGACACAGCTTATAAAATTAGAAAATGATCAACAAAAGGAACTAAAAATAGGTAGGCAGAAGGAAATAACAAAGCTTAGAGCAGAAATCAATGAAATGGAAATCAACAAAACTCCAAAAGATCAGCAACTAAAGCAAAAGTTGGTTCTTTGAAAAAAAATAAGCAAGATTGATAAACCACTAGCAAAACTCAGAAAGAAACAGAGAGAGAAACTTAATAAACTGGATTAGAAATGAAAAGGGGATTCTGCAGTGATTCAAAGGGATCAGAGACTACTTTGAGAAACTCTAATGCCACAATAATAAGAACCTGGAAGAAATGAATAAATTCTTGGACTCTTATGATCTTCCATGGTTAAACCAGGATGATCTAGCATATCTAGACCTATCACTACTGAGGAAATTAAAATGGTAATCGAAAGTCTTCCCCAAAACAAAAGCCCAGGACCAGATGGATTCATTAATGAATTCTTTCAAACCTTTCACGTGGAACTCCTACCAATCATTTTCAGGCTCTTTCATGAAAATGAAGAATTAGGAACACTCCAAAATGATAGTTTTAGAGATACTGCAAAGAAAGGAAACTACAGACCAATATCTCTGATGAACACAGATGCAGAGATCCTCGATATAATTCTACAGATAGAATCCAATGCCTCATCAAAAAGGTCATACACCATGACCAAGTAGGTTTTATTCCATATATGTAAGGATAGTTTAACATACATAAATCAATCAATATAGTACACCATATCAACAAAAGGAAAAATAAAAACTATATGATCATATCAATAGATGCAGAGAAGCATTCGATCAGATCCAACACACATTTTTGATACAAACTCTCATCAAGATGGAAAAAGAAGGAACTTTACTCAATATAATCAAGGCCATCTACTTTTCTCAATATAATCAAGGCAAGCTAATGACAAATATTATTCTCAATTCTCTAAAATCTGGTACAAGACAATGCTGCCCTCTATCACCACTCCTATTCAACACAGTATTGGAGTTTCCTGCAATAGTGATTAGGCATGAAAAAGATATCAAGAGCCTCCAAATAGAAAAGGAAGAAGAAAAGCTCTCACAGTTTGCAATTGATATGATGTTATATTTAGAGAACCTTAAAGGACTCTACTAAAAAAAGCTTCTAGAAACAATAGATCCATAAAGCAAAGTCACAGGCTACAAAATAAACACACAAAAAGCAAAGGCCTTCTTGTACACCAATAAGCATAGAGAAGAAATGGACATTTAAAAAATACACATTAGTGTTATACAAGCTCAAATATCTTGGAGTCAACTTAACTAAAGATGTGATGGATTTATACAAAGAAAACTACAAAACCCTGCTTCAATAAATAAAACAGGACACATGGAAATGGAGACACATACCCTGTTCATGGATTGGGAGGATTAACATTATTAAAATGGCAATCTCCCCCCCCCAAACATTGTACAGATTTAATGTAATCCCTCTAAAAATATCCATGACATTCTTCAAAGAAGTGGATCAAACAGTTCTGAAACTCATTTGGAACAATAAACACCCACGAATAGCTACAGTAACCTTTGGGAAAAGAAATATGGGAGGCATGACTTCCCCCAACTATAAATTGTTCAAAGCTATAGTCATTAAAAAAGCATGCTATTGGAATAAAGAAAGATCCTCAGATCAGTGGAATAGACTAGAGTATTCAGAGAATGTTCCTCAGACATAGAATCAATTAATTTTTGATAAAGGGGCAAGAAAGGCAAAATGGAGAAAGGAAATTATCTTTAAGAAACGAGGTTGGCACACATGGTCAGCCACTTGCAAAAAAAGCAAACTCAGATCTCCATCTAACACCATGTGCAAAAGTCAATTCCAAATGGATTAAAGATCTTGATATCAGACTTCAAACCATAAGGTATATAACATACCACATGTATGTAAAAGACTCTATGACATTGAGACTAAAGGTATCTTTAAGGAGGAAACAGCATTCTCCAAACAAGTGGAAACAAAGATAAACAGATGGGACTGTATTAAGCTGAGAAGCTTCTGCACCTCAAAGGAAATAGTGCCTAGGCTACAAAAGCCACCCATAGAATAGGAGAAACTATTCACCCAATACTCATTAGATAAGAGACGAATATCTAAGATAGACAAGGTACTGACAGAATTTAATAAGAAAAACGTCTAACCCTATCAAAAAATGGGGAGAAGTGAACAGAAACTTCCTCAAAGAAGAAATACAAATGACAAAGACACATGAAAAACTGCTCCACATCACTAATCATCAGGTAGATGCAAATCAAAACAGCTATGAGGTACCATCTTATGCCACTGCAACTGGCACACATCACAAAGATAAAGAGCCTTCCATGCTGGTGGGTATGTGGAGAGAAAGGATCTCTCGTTCACTGCTGGTATATATGCTGGGGACCTGTAAAGTTCCCTGAGCAACCTTAGTGAGTAATTATTCCTCACTGAGAAATTAAGCGGGTGCACAAAGTGGATGATTATGAAATATGAATTATGAAATATGAAATGAAATAAATGAGACCACACAAGAATGCATGGGGTCCTTCGCCAAAGGGACGAATGACAAGTTTTATTTTCCGAACAGGACCTTTATAGGCAGGTTTTTTGTTTTGAAAGCAAGGTGTAGTCAGGGAGAAACAAAGGAGTGGGGGAGAAGTATCACAAAGGACTAACCTAAAATTTACACATTAAAAGACCGTTCCTCAGGTGAGGACAAAAGTTCTGTTGAGGGAAATGTTTTTGGGTAAATAGACGATTGCTTCCATCATGAGCTAGACTCGGTAAAAACATGTTACTGGCACCAAGGAGATGCTAGAAGTAAGATTAACAAAGTAGACTAGCCAGCAGGAGACTTTTGGTGGTTTTTCTGTACCGTATTTTCTTTGTCTGAGGAAAAGTCTGATTTTTAATAATGGTCAAAATAAAGAGAGAGATAGCATTATCACAGCCACATTGGAATTATAGCCAAACAATCCATGCAAAAGGATCAACTGATTTTGACTTCTCTAAGCGGGCTTTTTGGCAAATAATTCCTTTTTAGGAGTGCACTACACCTAAGAAGGCTACAAAGCATGCCTGGTGTGTGTCCTTCATAATTGGGGGGCAATATATATGCTGTCTAGTCCAGCCTTTATAGAAAACAATAATGAGATTCCTCAAGAAACTGGAAATTGAACTTTCATATGATGCAGCTCTACCACTTCTAGGAATATGCCCTAGAAACACAAAAATACAATTCAAAAATCTCTTCTTCACACCTATATTCATTGCAGTGCTATTTACAATAGTCAGACTCAGGAAGTCCTTCAATTTAGGAATGGCTAAACAAACTGTGGTATATATTCACAATGAAATATTATGCAACTGTCAGGAGAGATGAAGTCATGAAATCTTCCTATATATGGATGGATATGGAATTTATTATGCTGAGTGAAATAAGCCAGAGGGAGAGAGATAGATACAATACAGTCTCACTCATCTATGGGTTTTAAGAAAAACAAAAGACATTATTGTGATAATGCTTAGAGACAATAGAGATATGTCTGCTGAAAGGTCTGGCTTTTGATATGAAGCTCACTACAAAGAGTGGTGAGTGTAGTTAGAGAAATAGCTTCACTCACAATTATGGTAACAATGTCAATGAGTGAGAGAAGTAGAATGCCTGTCTGGAATACAGGTTGTGAGGGAGGAGGGAGATTGGGGACACTGGTGATGGGAGTGTTGCACTGGTAAAGGGGGTGTTCTTTTTATGACTAAAACCCAATTACAATCATGTTTGTAATCAAGATACTTATATAAAGATATTAAAACGTTAAAAAATAAAAAGAAAAAATATAGAACTTTAGGAGGTCTTTTTTTTTTTTTTTTTTTTTTTTTTTTTGGTTTTTGGGTCACACCCGGCAGTGCTCAGGGGTTACTCCTGGCTCCATGTTCAGAAATTGCTCCTGGCAGGCACGGGGGACCATATGGGGCACCAGGATTCGAACCGATGACCTTTTGCATGAAATGCAAACGCCTTACCTCCATGCTATCTCCCGGGCCCCAGGAGGTCTTTTTTTTTTAAGTGTGCTTGCATATTAAATAATTTTTAACTATTGTAAAATCTGGGCCCAGAATTCTAGACTTAAGGAAATGTGTTGAGATCATGGGATAGTTTGCATTGGTGGAGTAGGACTACCTCAGGGCTTCAGAGGATTGAAGTTTTAGGTGGAACTCAAAGATAATATGTTAAATATAAAATCAAAGGCAATAATCAAACATATATTCTAAATGAAGCATCAGTCTAATGGTGGAAGATTGGCACTAGATATAGGGGATTGGCTTTACACTGGTTTTACACTCTCCCCCCAAAATTTAAGGATTGAAAATGAGAACATGGTTGTAAATTGCCTTATAAATCATTTGAGGTCCCAGCAAGACCTTTTGGTCTTGGTCAACTCCAGAGAGAGTTGATGTGACCGTGCTGCAAAAGAAAACTATAGTGCAGTGTAAAAGGGACAAAATTTGGAGGAGAACATGTGAGTTAAAGCTCCAATTCAGTTGCTCAACAGTGGTATGGACCAGACCTGTCATAATGCTCTAATACCAGGTGATTTCACATGACTTCAAATAAGCCAGTTTAGAAAAACTATATAAAGTTCAACAAATCACATGGCCGTAAATAATAATTCATGAAGGGACAGACAGAAATGCTATTTAGTCAGATGTTTGACAGTAAGCAATGGCAAGCACACCTCTTTCCATTGTAGATATATACATATTTGTGTCAATAAAAGCATATAGATGTTTTGTGGTTTCTATATGATATATACATATCATGGTTCCTATATGATATACATATCTTTTATATATAGTATGTATCCTGATATTTATACTTTCATTTTTATGAATATCATTTCTCATATATAAACATTTTATTAAGATACAGTAATAAGGCAGAAGCCATATCACAGCAGTAAGGTATTTGTCTTGCATGTAGCTGACCCAGGACGGACCTTGTTTCAATCCTCAGTGTCCCAGATGGTCCCCCAATCCCGGAGTGATTTCTGAGCACATAGACAGGAGTGACCCCTGAGCATCACCGGGTGTGCCCCCCTAAAAAAACCAAAACCAAAAAAAGGTACAGTTGTAAAAATTAAATAGGGGCCAAAGCAATGGAGGGTAGGGCATTTGCCTTGCATGCGGTTGACCCAGGACAGACTGTGATTTGATTCCCAAGCATTTCATATGCTGAGCGCAGAGCTAGGAGTAACCCCTGAGCATCACTGGATGTGGCCCAAAAGTAAAAAGAAAAATTAAATGAAGTTCAGTAATAAAATGAAGTGAGAAATAAAGTAATGAAATGAAGTACAGTAATCATACAATAAAATAAAATAACATGCATTTAAATTCAATAAATTATATCCTCCCATCCTTCTCTATACTATACAGTTCCTCTGTGTGTTCATCATACCTTAACTTTGCCTGTTTTACAACTTCATCTATCTAGAGCCAGCCATATATATTATTTAATATTTGAGGTACTTTGCTGAGAAAAATGTTTTGCAGATATAATCAGATTATGAATAACAACTAAATTACTAAGTAGCACTCCATTTCATAATTATACACATGTATCCCATCTTCTTTTCAAGGAGGGTTGACTTCAGCCTATATTTATTATAAGAAAAACTGGGGAATATCTGCATATCCACGCCTGTCTAATGGAACTGACTGGGAAGAACTGTGAGTCCGGTCTTTTCTTTGTGATTCTTTGCCCTCTGCTGTCCTCCGAACCTCCCGGGAGTGGGCCAAACCGACTCCAAGAAAACTCGCTCTCCCAGAGGTCCACTCTAGGATGGAGATGCCCAGGAACACCTCATTAAAGTGAAATAGGCTGCAGAAGAGCAAGCCGTTCCGCTTCGCTATGCGGCCCTGCGCTCTTTCTAAGGAAAGAACATCATCGCAAGAAGAAGAGAAAAAAATCGCACTAAGGACTGTGCTGGATCACTGAAGCCCAGCATTTCTCTCTGGACTCTCTTCTCTGCTGTGTGCCTAGGCCCAAGATTTGATCCTTTGAGAGGCCTCATCAAAGGAGGACTCCACTCCCTTGTAGGCAAATCGACACACCCAGAAAGGCTAGAACCAGAGGTGTCTGGCTGCGCACATCATTTCCCCAATGAATATCACCGCAACATGTAGAAAAACACAGAATACTAGTGTGACAATGGGGAAACAACGCAGGCCAGCATCAGACATAGAGGACTAAGATGACAATTCTGATGACCAGATAATGACCAACGAACTAATCAATCTCGCAGATAAGGATTTTAGAAAAGCAATATGGAAGATGCTGAAAGAACTAAAAGAAACCATGGACCGAGTTGAAGAGAACACTAATAAGAACCAAGAAAATATGATGACAGAAATCACAAAACTCCAAACTGAAATAACATGTCAACTAACAGACCTGAAAAACTCAGTAAATGAATTGAATGGTAAAATGAATGATCTCAACACCAGGGTAGAAGAAGCTGAGAATAGAATTGGTGCTGTGGAAGATGAGATAAATAACAACTCCATACAGAGGGAGAGATTGGAAAAAAAAACTTAGAACAAATGAACAGACAATGGAAAAAGTAGTCAAAGAATGGGAACAGATGAAAATAGAAGTCTATGATAAGATCAATGGAAACAACTTAAGAATCATTGGAGACCCAGAGACACAGGAAGAAAATTTCCAGGAAGAATCAACGGTCAAGAACATCATTAAAGAGAAACTTCCAAACTAAAGAATATATATGATCAAATCCTGCATGCCCGAAGAGTACCAACCAAAAGAAACCCCAGAAAAAATACACCAAGACACATCCTAGTCACAATGATGAATCCCACAGATAAGAGACATAATTCTGCAAACAGCAAGATCAAAAAAGGAAATTACATTCAAGGGAGCATCCGTGAGATTTACAACAGACCTGTCACCTGAAACACTTAAGGCCAGAAAGCAGTGGTGGGATATTGTGACAAGACTGAAAGAAATGAATGCTTCACCTAGAATACTGTACCCAGCAAAACTCACTTTCCGGTTTGACGGAAAAATACAGGGTTTCACAGACAAAAAACAGCGCAAAGACTTTACAGACTCAAACCCACACTTAAGAGAAAAACTGAAAGACCTAATTTAAGACAAGACTAACCAAAAGGCACACCAAATTTTGATATAAAGATGGCATCAAATCCTAGGACAATTCTTTCTCTCAATGTCAATGAACTAAATGCACCAGTTAAGAGACACAGAGTGGCTAAATGGATCAAAAACCTCAATCCAACTTTTTGCTGTCTACAAGAAACGCACCTGAATAGTCAGAACAAACAAATACTCAAAATAAAAGGCCAGAGGAAAATTATCCAAACAAACAACACCCATAAAAAAGCTGGAGTGGCCATACTAATATAAGATAATGCAAACTTTATACTCAGGAAGGTTGTTAGGGACAAAGATGGACATTATATATTAATCAAGGGGTATGTAGAGCAGGAAGAAATCAAGCTTCTAAACATATATGCACCGAATGAGGGTCCAGCAAAATATTTAATACAATTGTTGACACAGCTAAAAAATAACATCAACAACACAATAATTGTGGGGGACCTCAACACAGCTTTGTCAACAATGGACAGGTCAACCAGACTGAAACTCAACAAGAATATACTGAACCTAAGGAGAGAAATGGAAGAAAGAGGCCTAGTGGATATATATAGGACACTCCATCCCCAGAAACCTGGATACACGTTCTTCTTCAATGTACATGGGACATTCTCTAGGATAGACTACATGCTGGCACATAAAACATATCTTCAAAATATCAAGAGGATAGAAATTTTGCAGAGTACCTTTACTGAGCACAAGGCTCTGAAATTATTTGTGAACTCCAAAGGAACAAAGAAGAAAAACTCTATCACCTGGAAATTAAACAGCCTCATACTGAATAACCAGTGGGTACGAGATAAAATCAAAAAGGTTATCAAAAGATTCCTGGAAACAAATGATAATGAAGACACAAACTATCAGAATTTATGTGACACAGCAAAAGCAGTACTGAGAGGAAAATTTATAGCTTTGCAAGCACACATCAGGAAGGAAGAAGGGGCTTACCTGAGTAGCTTAATGACACAGCTTATAGAACTAGAAAGTGCTCAACAATAGGACCCAAAAATAGGGAGGCAGGAGGAAATAACAAAGCAGAGAGCAGAAATCAATGAAGTGGAAACCCATAAAACAATCCGAAAGATCAACGAAAGCAGAAGTTGGTTCTTTGAAAAAATAAACAATATTGATAGACAACTGGCAAAACTAACAAAGAAAGAGAGAGAGAAACTTGATAACTCGTATCAGGAATGAAAAAGGAGAGATTACTACTGATATGGCAGAGATTCAAAGGGTAATCAGAAACTACTTTGAGTAGCTCTACGCCACTAAAAATGAGAACCTGGAAGAAATGGATAAATTCTTGGACTCTTACAATCTTCCACGGTTGAAGGAAGAGGATGTAGCATATCTAAACACCCCCATCACTATTGATGAAATTAAAACGGTAATCAAATGTCTGCCCAAAAACAAAAGCCCAGGCCCAGATGGATTCACTAATGAATTCTTTCAAAC
>PVKC010005355.1:12723-33476 GCA_004027635.1 Crocidura indochinensis | reverse complement strand
TGTAAAAAACCTTGGGTGTTTCATAGATAGCTTTCCTGGTTCAGGGGTGAATGGAGAATGGAGAGGCCTGTGCAGGTCATTATGCCAATATTCAGGGTGTAAGGTCCCATTGCACTACAAGATTTGGGAGTTCCAATCTCTATTATATAAGAATTTATTTGAGTGTAGGTATTTCCCATTTTAATGTGCCTATGCAAACAAGGAACAATGCCACATGGCTTTATAGGCCCATATGGGGGATACAGGAACATGTATAAAACTCCCCATGACATGATTAAACATAAGAATTAAACTGAGGGGCCCGGGAGATAGCATGGAGGTAAGGCATTTGCCTTTCATGCAAAAGGTCATCGATTCGAATCCCGGTGCCCCATATGGTCCCCTGTGCCTGCCAGGAGCAATTTCTGAGCATGGAGCCAGGAATAACCCCTGAGCACTGCCGGGTGTGACCCCAAAAAAAAACAAAAACAAAACAAAGCAAAAAAAAAAGGAATTAAACTGAGGGACTCTTCCTTCGAATATTTCTTATTGAAAAGTTCACAAAGAGAAGAAAAGATAAAAAGTGGGGATAATCTTCACTGTTTATGAGAATATTTAGTAAGATTTAGCTGTCAAAGAAAATAGATATAAAATATTCAAAGCTGGGGCCCGGGAGATAGCATGAAGGTAAGGCGTTTGCCTTTCATGCAAAAGGTCATTGGTTCGAATCCCGGTGCCCCATATGGTCCCCCGTGGCTGCCAGGAGCAATTTCTGAGCATGGAGCCAGGAGTAACCCCTGAGTACTGCCGGGTGTGACCCCCCCAAAAAAAAATTCAAAGCCATACGTGTACATTTTATGTCTTTTGATATAGTTGGGGTTTGTTAAATCCAGTGAAACACGTTGGTGTGGAGAACAGAAGTTAAAAAGGGTAAATGAGGGGTACTGAAGGTTGGGTGTGATAGAGTTGAAAAGGGAAAATCAGCTTTACAGGGGTGTGCGAAAGGGCAGAATACCAGATGGACATTCTACATACACAAAACATAACTTAAGGATGGGATATATTATTTAACATATACTGTGCGCGCGCGGGGGCAATGAATATGTAGACTAGTAAGATATTGCCAGAGACTGCCTTAGAAAAAATGAGCAGCTCACAACACCCCCAAATTTGGACCCATCTGAAGGCCGGGGGCAGGAGAGGGTGCAGCTGGGGGCCTACCAAGGTTCCCAACATGCCCAAGCAAGGAAGAAAGCCTTCGACAGTGGAGCCACCCCAGGCCCCATGCTGGGTAGAGCCAGGCTCAGGATCAAACTACAATTCAGTAGAGAACCAGAAGCCAGGATCTACCCACTCTCTTCCCTGAGCCCTCACACCCTGCACAGGGGCAAGGGCTGGGAAAACTTGGGATCCCCTCCCAGAGGAGCCACCCAACACCCACCTTTTCTGGCCGTCAGGCTTTACTTTAAAAATGCATGGAGGTGGGGCCCGGGAGATAGCATGGAGGTATGGAGCAATTTCTGAGCAGGGAGCCAGGCGTAACCCCTGAGCACTGCCGGGTGTGACCCAAAAACCAAAAAAAAAAAAAAAAAAAAATGCATGGAGGTAGGGCATTTGCCTTTCGTGCAGGATAGTGGTTCGAATCCCAGCATCCCATATGGTCCCCCGAGTCTGCCAGAAGTGATTTCTGAGCACAGAGCCAGGAGTAACCACTGAGCACTGGCAGATGTGACCCAAAAACCAAAAAAAAAAAAAAAAAAAAATCTGAACATTGGCTGGCTGATAAAACTCTCAAGTGCAGGAAGTATGCTACATGAAGGCCAAGATTTTTCTAACACCATAGGGGTCTTTGGTCCAGTGAATGGCATTTGATAGTAATTCTTTTTTTTTTTTTGGTTTTTGGGCCACACCTGGTGACACTCAGGGTTACTCCTGGCTATGTGCTCAGAAGTCGCTCCTGGCTTGGGGGACCATATGGGACGTCGGGGTATCTAACCTCGGTCCGTCCTAGGCTAGCGCTGGCAAGGCAGACACCTTACCTCTAGTGCCACTGCGCTGGCCTCTTGCTACAAATAACTTTTAATGTGTATGTTTAGAAATTATGTACACATGTGGAAATATGACCTGATTCTAATGTTTCGATACCTATGAGTCTCTTAGGCATGTATGACTTGACCTTTCTTTTTATTTATTTGGATTTTGGGCCACACTCAATGTTGCTCAGGAGTTACTCCTGGCTTTGCACTCAGAAATCATTCCTTGCAGACTCTGGGAACCATAAGGGATGCCAGGGATTTGTTTTGGGTTTGTTCAGGGTCAGCAGCATGCAAGGCAAACAACCTACTGCTTGTTGATTGATATGCAGGAATTTTTGTACTCTTGAATATGTTACAGAAGTCTCTATAATAAAAAGTTGTTTTGTTTGTCTTTTAATGAAGTAAGCAGAGACTTACACTATTACGTTTTCACTGTCTTGTTTTCTTTTTGATGGGAAGTGAAGGGTGGCTCCCAAGTAGTGTCCTGGAGGTTTGAACATCCTTACACAGGTGATTCTTGGCCAACCAAGCGGAGAACCAGAGCCCTGGCCTGTGGATGCATTGCTGGTCAGGTCCTGCTGTGTTGGGGATACCTCGGCCACCTTAGCAATTTTAGTCAGATATAAGATTATATTTGGATCCATAAATGCATGAATAGTCTAATCCCAGTATGGCCAAATTTAGAGTTGCACTGGTAGAGTATACATTTTTATGACTAAACCCAACTACAAATATGTGTGTAATCATGGTGCATAAAATATATTTTAATTACGGGGCCTGGGAGATAGCATGGAGGTAAGGCGTTTGCCTTTCATGCAAAAAAGTCATCGGTTCAAATCCCGGTGCCTCATATGGTCCCCCGTGCCTGCCAGGAGCAATTTCTGAGCATGGAGCCAGAAGTAACCCCTGAGCACTGCCGGGTGTGACCCAAAAACCACAAAAAAATAAAATATATATATATATATTTTTTAATTACAAAATAAAGTTTCAAAGAAAACCAATAAAGTTTGTGCTTTTCTAGATTAGATAAGAGTATTCCAATATTCTCTTTATATTATAAGTGCAACAAAAATTGAGTTACAATCTACTTTTTTTGTTTTTTGGGTCACATCCGGCAGTGCTCAGGGGTACTCCTGGCTCCATGCTCAGAAATTGCTCCTGGCAGGCACGGGGGACCATATGGGGCACCAGGATTCGAACCGATGACCTTTTGCATGAAAGGCAAACGCCTTACCTCCATGCTATCTCCCGGGCCCCGACAATTATTTCTTTTGATTTAATGATTGGTTAATAATGAATAAACCATGATTGTAAGTAAAATAATTAAAGAAATAAAAAGATTATATTTGGATCCAGCAAACCCAGGTTGAGTACATGTGCCCCTATAATATCTCATAGGCCTCCCTATTTTGTTTTAAGACCTATGTCCTTTTGAGAATTTTCTCTCTTAGCTAAAGATAAAGAATAGTGTCTTTATCAACTAATATGTTTTAGCCTTTGTAATTCTGTTTTTCTGTTATTTGTCTTAGAGGTTTTTTTTCCTCAGACATATAGTTTATTTTTACTAGGATTTGGATTTTTTAATATGATTTTTATTTTAATCATAGTGGCTTACATATCATTGACAATAATATTTTAGGTACATATTAACATAAAATCAGGGGAATTCCCATCATCACATTGTTCTCCCTCCACCTCCGTTCCCATCCTACCTCCCATATCCTCCTCCCTCACCCCTGGGGCTGCTCGAATAAGTGGTCCACTCTGCCTAGCTTACTACTTAGTGATCTTACGCCTGTTTGGTCTTGGTACCTCCCTTATTTCCCCCTCTAATTGGGAGGTGGGACTAGATAGTTCAAGTTATGTGGTCTTGTTTGAAGAAGAGAAAAGTAATAAACTGGGGAAAAAAATCAAATACTCCGAAAATGGGCGGAGTCCTTTTAGAGGCTCTCATCCTAGGTTTGAGAGACGAAGGGGAAAAAAAAAAGGTGAAGCACCACAACTGTACAAAAAGAAGTGTCAAATAAAATATCCAGTGAGCACTCCAAAAAAAATAAATAAATAAAAGATAAGCACCACATAAAAGCCATGGTATTGAGATAAAAATGTGGCAGAGCACATAAAGGAAGAAAAGAAGAAAATAAATAAATAAATATAAATATAGACAACAACTTCAATAGCCAAACCAAAACAAAGATTGACAAAAACTAGATAAATAACAATTGGTTTATGCTTTTTGCTCTTTTTTTTTCTTCTTTACTGCACATGCACAGTAAATATTGGGGTCATTCGAAAAGAAATTCCCTTGGCCTAAGAGGTACAGGGGTTCTCCACCCTTGAAGTATATTGTCATGGGATTAACTATAGACTCCTTTCAGGTTCATTTACTCTCCCCTTGGTGCTTTTGTGGTGTCTTAGAGTTTTTTTACTCAACGATCTTTGTTTCCTCTCTAGACCTCGCCTTGGAGTTACACTTCACAAGGTTGTGGTGGCTGGTGCTCTCTATCTTTTGTTCTCTGGCATGGAAGGAGTCCTCAGAGTTACTGGGGTGAGTACAACTTAGTCCGAATTTTTGTGGTCAATACAAGAGCATCATTTTAGATTTAAGGATTTGAGAAGGTGGATTAGAAGTGCTGATGGGTTTTTTTGCTGTTTTTTTTTTTTTTAGATTACCTTTGAATTCTGATTTTCAGAATGAAACATAATTCATTTTTCTTTTTAATCTTTCAGATCTTTATAAATCTAGTGGATAACTGGAACTGAATACTTTCCCAAATTAATCATTTGCTCCTCTTCTATGCCTCTAGTTGTGAAAGTGGCAAACATAATTATGTACTTACTGCTAATCTTATTTTTATTTTAGCGTGAACTTTAATTTCAAAAACGTTCTTAAAATATAACTACATTAGGGGCCGGGCGGTGGCGCTGCAGATAAGGTGCCTGTGCTAACCTAGGATGGATCTCGGTTCGATCCCCCGGTTCCCCATATGGTCCCCCGTGCCTGCCAGGAGCGACTTCTGAGCGAATAGCCAGGAGTAACCCCTGAGCGTCACTGGGTGTGGCCCAAAAACCAAAAAAAATAAATATATATATATATATATATATATATATATATAACTACATTAAATTCACTTTTTGTATGGAGCACATAAGTAATTTTTGCAAGGGAAGGAAGCCACAGTACAACATTTATGTTATAGCTAGATTAATGTGAAAAAATTGGCCCCACTAGATCATTCTAATAATTTTTAAAAGATCATTACTCTGTTAACTGTAACAGTGATGGTAAATGCTATAAATCTGACTTTGCCCTCAATAATACTAGGTTCAAATAAATTGACCCCCTAAATAAAATATTTTATTGATACAAATCATACTATTCGGAATAGGATTTTCTTAGACTTATAGCAACTTTAATCCTCTGTCAAATACATTTTCTTTCTTCTATAGTTTTTTTCTTATTCCTTGACTCTGATAATAAACCTGGCCCTCTCAGCAATTGATGCCTGTATCATTTTATGGATATCCTTTGCATATTACCCTAAATAATTGGGGAACTTGTATATACATATATAAAATATAAAAATTATATGTACTGATGTCTATGGAGATGCATATCTATACTGGTAAAAACAAAACTTTGGGGAAATATACTTGCCTTACATTTTATTTTGAGGTGATGTTATGATTGTATAACTGCATTATTATGGAATTCATTCTTACAATGTTAAAGATGCATTAATTTAGAATTTGAGATGGTTTTACTTTAAGTGAAATCAAAATGATAGGAAAGGATATGACTTCCTATATAAGTTTTGGGGTTTGTTTAGTTATATCACTTTTCAACATGGATCTTAGTTTGCTAGGAACTCTAGTGGTGGTTGTCTCTTTATCGCTAGTAGCATGATTCATTGTGTTGCGATTATAATTCAGTCTGTACAAATTTTTTGATGTCCAAAGTTGTTGATAGTTTGTCAGAGGGAAAAATAAAGTAGGTTTTAAGTATCTTTTATTTTCTTTCATTTTGAGTATAAATTCATTCAGATGATTATAAAATATGCCAGAATCATGTGGTAGTTTCTTCTTTGTGTCTGTCTAGACATCTTTTTTTTCACAGACTTCTTTTTCTTTGTCTGCAGGCCCAGACTGATCTTGCTTCCTTGGCCTTTATACCCTTGGCTTTCCTAGACACTGCCTTGTGCTGGTGGATATCCTTCTCATTGGCTTGTTTGTTGGTGCTTTATTTTTTTTCTTGGAGATGGGTTCTATTGATCTTTCTGCAAAGGTGTATTTTGGTTGTTGTTTTCATTTGTTTTAATTTTGTTGATTTTTATCTTTGCCTGGCACATAGGATAGTTTGAGGTTTTTTTTTTTTTTTTTTTTTTTTTGGTTTTTGGGCCACACCCAGTGACGCTCAGGGGTTACTCCTGGCTATGTGCTCAGAAGTCGCCCCTGGCCTGGGGGACCATATGGGGCACGGGGGATCGAACCGAGGTCCATCCAAGGATAGCGCGGTAAGGCAGGCACCTTACCTCCAGCGCCACCGCCCGGCCCCAGTTTGAGTTTTAATAACCAGAGGGCACAGGTAAGCAGCTTTTGCTTTCTTTTTTGTTTTTGAACTTACACCAAAAGTTGGTGACTGTAGACTAAGCATGAAAGAAAACTTTTTGGTATTATTTTGTGTCTGTGCTTTTTTAATGGGGTTATTCTACCTTTTTCTTTTTTAAACTTGTGTGCCCTACTAGTGTTAGGATTATTGGATGTTCTAATTCTACTCTTCTTTTCTCTAGCAATTATAAAATGCATTGAAAATTATGAACATATTTTGATTCTTAAAATGTGGGCATTCATAGCTACATAATTACAAGGTTGTTCACTATTTAAGTTTGGCAGATTTTTAACCCTTCTAGGTTGTTTTGTGCTCTCATTCAAAAGGTGACTTGGGATTGTATAAAGATTTCTTTTTTTTTTGTTTTTGGGCCACACCCGGTGATGCTCAGGGGTTACTCCTGGCTATGTGCTCAGAAATCACTCCTGGCTTGGGGGACCATATGGGACACCAGAGGATCGAACCATGGTTCGTCCTAGGCTAGTGCGGACAAGGCAGATACCTTACCATTTGTGCCACCGCTCCGGCCCCTGTATAAAGACTTCTATATTTTGAAAGAAATATCAGTTTGCTTACAGGCAGATAAAAATTTTTATTTCAGTAAAATTCAACCTTTATTAGGAATTTAGCCCATTAAATGAAGGATCTGTGTTTCTGAACTTTATGTTTTGGGAATTGTTTTGAATTTATTTTATTTTTGTGTATTCAATCCTTTATGCAATTATACAAAATTATTGTCTT
Organism: Crocidura indochinensis; assembly: GCA_004027635.1. NCBI lineage: Eukaryota > Metazoa > Chordata > Mammalia > Eulipotyphla > Soricidae > Crocidura > Crocidura indochinensis. The sequence goes on along the minus strand of PVKC010005355.1, from coordinate 26,111 downwards.
CAGAGGCTGTTGTAAAAGACAGAATATAAACAAAATTATGATTTTATGGATTTGAGTGAATTGCCAATATCAAAATAATTTGAAATTAAAATGGTTATATTTTTATTTATTTATTTATTTATTTGGTTTTGGGGCCACACCTGGCTGTGCTCAGGGATTACTCCTGGCTATCTGCTCAGAAATAGCTCCTGGCAGGCACAGGGGACCATATGGGATGCCGGGATTCGAACCAACCACCTTAGGTCCTGGGTCAGCTGGTTGCAAGGCAAACACTGCTGTGCTATCTCTCCGGCCCTGAAATGGTTTTAAATTTATATGACCAAGCATTTCTGTCAAGTGTGCTTTGTGAACCTCTCCAAGTACTGGGAAGAGTGGAAAGAAAGAGATGAGACTGGAACATCATACATGAAGACATAACCTGTGAGCAGGCAGTAAATTCCCTGTCAAAAGGCAGTCTGAATTTCAACTCATTTGTATATGTGGTCATTTTGAAAACCGAATATGACACTAGATATCATCTTTAGTAGAAAGATGCTTTCTGAGGCAACTTTTATTTGGAAATAATGTTCTGAAAATAAAGTCATTGTTTTTAGTTCATGTCAGCTAGTTGTAATTGTATTGTCCTTTCAGTTCAGGTTAATTTATGAAAACTGTTAGGCAAGTTCTCTAGCATAGCATGACTAAGTTCATACTTAGGGAGAGGGAGGCTTAAACCTAAGTATAGTATGACCCTAGAAAGAACTTCACATGAAGTCTGAATAGAAACACTTGTCCTCAAAGAAAGAGACAAGATGATGCTAATTCCTATTTCTTTGCCTTTTACTCATTTTTCTTTTCTTTCTTTTGTCTTCTTTTTTGTTTTATTTTGTTTTGTTTTTGGGTCACACCCGGCAGTGCTCAGGGGTTATTCTTGGCTCTGCATTCAGAAATCACTCCTGGCAGGCATGGGGGACCATATGGGACAGGATTCGAACCCCCATCTATCCTCGATTGGCTGCATGCAAGGCAAATGCCCTACCACTGTGCTATCTCTCCGGCTCCTCTTTTGTCTTCTTAAACAATTTTTTTTGTCTCTGTAGTACTTTTCCTTTTTCATTTCTCTGTTTTTCCTCTTATCTTTTGCATCTTTATTATATTCTGGTTCTATCAGCTCTTCAGTGTCTCAATGAAAAAGACTTAATCATAGTGACACTTGACATTTGTGAGACTGAGAATTAGAAAGCTGTAAAGGGCCTCTGGATTTTTAGCTATAGCAGTATGACCCCAGATTCTCAAACTTGAATATTAATTTACTTGCTTATTGTGTTTTTCTGAATGTTAATTTCCTTGACTTGCAAACACATATTTATTAGCTTGACTCAAACAATGAAGTTGTTAAAACTTCGGAGGAACATTGTGAAACTCTCCTTGTACCGACATTTTACCAACACACTTATTATGGCAGTGGCAGGTATGTTGGGGACTTTCTCTTGTTTAAATACAGTTCTTTAAAAACGGATTCTTAACGTAAGGGGCTTGGTTCAGCTCTTTATACTTACATGGAAAATTTTGTGTTTTATGTGGGAGAAAGGATTTTAGTTTTTGTCAAATCAAAGGGTCTTCAAAAAATATTGAGGGCTGCTTATTTCAAAGATCCTAGATAGAAATAAACTATATGTAATTTCAACTCAGTATATCTCGTTTCCCTTCTTTTTTTAGTGTGTGTTTATTGTTCTTTTGGTTTTTTTGTTTTGTTTTGTTTGTTTGTTTTTTGGGGGCCACACCCGGTGACGCTCAGGGGTTACTCCTGGCTATGCGCTCAGAAGTCGCTCCTGGCTTGGGGGACCATATGAGGAACCGGGGGATCGAACTGTGGTCCATCCTAGGCTAGTGCAGGCAAGGCAGGCACCTTACCTCCAGCGCCACCGCCCGGCGTGTTTATTGTTTTTTGTTGTTGTTGTTGTTGTTTTGGTTTATTTGGGGCTACACCCAGTGACACTCAGGGGTTACCCCTGGCTTTTCGCTCAGAAGTCGCTCCTGGCAGGCACGGGGGACCATATGGGGAACTGGGGGATCGAACCGTGGTCCGTCTTAGGTTAGCATAGGCAAGGCAGGCACCTTAACTCCAGCGCCACCGCCCGGCCCCCGTGTTTATTGTTCTTAAGGTCACATCTAGTGGTGTGGCAATGGGACATTCCTGGCTCTATGCTTGGGGATTACTCCCTTGGGGACTGTGTGGTGCTGGGATTGAGCCTGGACCTCCCACATGCAAAGCATGTAATCAGCCCACTGAGCTCTCAACTCAGCTCAAACCCTGTATTTTTCTAGAGGTAGATTTACTTGAATGCCATATTACATTTAGATTTCTTTTAGAAGACTTTAGTTTTAGTTCTAAAGCTTTTAGATCAGGTTACCTTGCTGTTATATTGCATTTACGTATCACTAAGTACATATAAAATATCAATACACTAGTTATATTACATTATAATACATCAGTTAGATCATAGCCAAACTAGATTTGTTTGCCTGCCTTTTTGGTTCTGGTACCAGACCTTTTTGTTTGTTTTGGGGCCACACCCACTCAATAGTACTAAGGGCTTACCGCTGACTCTGCACTTGGATCACTCCTGGTGTGACTTGGAGGGACATATGGGTTGCCAGGGATCAAACCTAGGTCTTCCATGTGCAAGGCAAGTGCCCTACCTGCTGTACTATTTCTTTGCCCCATTATAACAGATTTGGTATATAGTTGGGACCAACTTTTCCGTTTGTGTTTTAGTCATCTGACCTCCTAAAGAAAAACAAGCAATGCTATGCATATTAAGGCTATATTAGGAATATAGCATATAATAACATTAAAGATATAATAAAAGAAGAAATTATATCAATAATGCTGGAGAAAGCCGTATTTACAGTATTTCTATTTTCTAATTCTTAGGGTTGCTGAAGTAGCATATAGTATACAAACAATTCTTTAAGAGAAGGGAAGTGGTAAATATAGTGTTAAGTAAATTTGTATTCTATAAATTCATATTAAATAAACAAATCTCGGCGGCCGGGCGGTGGCGCTGTAGGTAAGGTGCCTGCCTTGCCTGCGCTAACCTAGGATGGACTGCGGTTCGATCCCCCGGTTCCCCATATGGTCCCCCGGGCCTGCCAGGAGCGACTTCTGAGCGAATAGCCAGGAGTAACCCCTGAGCGTAACTGGGTGTGGCCCCCAAAAAAACAAACAAAAAAACAAACAAATAAACAAATCTCTTTAGAAGATTGTGTTAGATCAAGGGATACAAATATAGAGGACACTAGTTAGACAGAGTCAGAAAATGTAGCTTATAAACAGTATATGTTCTGATCAGGTTTTCCACTTTCTGCTAGCATCTATTGTGTTTATCATGTGGACAACTATGAAGTTCCGGATAGTAAATTGTCAGTCGGTGAGTCATAATCCTTTGCATTTACAAAGTGTGTTGTATTGTGCATGAGCTATATTGATGACAATTTTAAGATTTGACAATAACAAAAGAGTATATCTAGGTTTATACTCTGAAGGTTAGACTGCTTCCCTCATCCTAAGCATTCCAAATAATATATTTGCTTTGCTGTATGATTTTATAGCCCACAGTCTGTCATCACCCAATTTTACCTAAGCTAAAAGTTCTTAAATAAGAAATCTAGAGTTCTAAGCATTAACTATTAAATATTAGCATGAAAATGCTAATCAAAATAGAAGCTGTGATCTTAAGAACTGTGGGTAAAATTTCACAAGTAGTCTTTCTTTGGAGTAATAACGATTTTATTATATGAATTCATAATATTTAAACATTTAAGGAAAAATATTTAAAAACCAACCTAATGTTACTTATCCATACCCTGTATAAAAATTCTTCCCAAAAGATTTTCAGAGTTATAGTGAAATACTGAAATGTATTTTCTTCAGTTGTTGCCTTTTAATAGTAGACACTACAAGGGAAGAAACTCTCTTGTTGCTTTATAGACCAGTGCTTAGAACAGTGCCTCCCACGTAACAGGCTTGCTGTGAATATAACTTGAATGTATAATAAGTGATTTGTACTTTCCCCTTTTGGTAGGATTGGAGGGAGCTGTGGGTAGATGATGCCATCTGGAGGTTGCTATTCTCTATGATCCTCTTTGTCATCATGGTCCTCTGGCGACCATCTGCAAACAACCAGAGGTAAACACTTGTTCCTATTCCAATTCTTCTGACCTTGCTGATCATATTTAGGGTAGTTCAAAGGGTGATTGTCAGGGTCCTGTAATAAAGTAGAGGAGACTTCATTATGTGTAGAATTGGGATAATTGGATTCCTATCTCACTTGGTTCTTCTATATATTTGATTGGGTGTGAGGGACTGGGGCTGCAGCTGTTTGGGCCATATGCCATAGTGTTCAGGGCCTACTTCTGGCTTTGTGCTCAGGATTCACCCCTAGAAGTGCTCAGGGGACCAAAGTTGTGTTAGGGAAGAATAGCATGTAAGGCAGGTGCCTTGACCCATCTTGTACTGTCTTACCAGCCCAGAACAATTTCTGTGGTCATTAGAAAACTAATGTAAATGACTTTACAATTAAAAGTTCATGTGAATTTGCTTTATCCAACTAAGCAAATCATACTTTCAAGGCAAGTGTCTTAAACTGTACTATCTCTTCAGCCATTTTGTATTCTTCTTAAGAAATACTTTCTAGGTCTCCTGAGAACTCAGGAGTGATCCCTTATCATCAAGCCATGAGTAAGCCCTGGGCACCTCTGTGCATGGCTTACTACCTCAATTAGCGTCCTCCCTACCTCAATTAGCGAACCTCTCCTGGGAACTGATTTCTTCAGAGAAACAAACTTTCTAGGGTCTGGAAAGATAATTTGAAATGGTAAAGTACATGCTTCAGTGCCTGGCATCTCATGGTATATTCTTGATGGCCTCTGGACATTTTTTTTTAAAAAAAGTACCTTATGTATGAATTTGTATCATTAATTGATTTATAAAGAAAGCATGGTGCCAAAAAATGAAGCCTTTTCTCATTTGATGCCCTAAATCTGGCCTTCTTCCCTCCCTCCCTCCCTCTCTCCCTCTCTTCCTCCATCCCTCCCTTCCTTCCTTCCTTCGTCCCTCCCTCCCTCCCTCCGTCCCTCTCCTTTCCCCACTTTCTTTGTTTTTTCTTTTTCTTCTTTTGATCAGTCTGGCAATGATTAGGTTACTTCTCAGTTTGCTCCCAGAATTCTGGAAGTGTTAGGGAGTCTAAATGGGGTCAGAGATTCCAAGTTGGATTGGTCCTGTGTAAGGCAAGCGCCGTACTTGTTGTACTATCTCTTTGTCTCCCCAAACTGTCCTAATTTATGTTTATTTTTCTTAATTATGTTAGCTTCCTAAGAAATCTTGGTATTGGAGGATATGAACCATCCTCTCCCTTAATAGTTTTTTGTTTTTGTTTTTATTTTGTTTTTGGGCCACACTCAGTGACTCTCAGGGGTTACTCCTGACTATGTGCTCAGAAATCACTTCTGGCTTGGGGGACCATATGGGTTGCTGGGTGATCAAACCACGGTCTGTCCTAGGCTAGTGCGAGGAAGATAGACACCTTACCACTTGTGCCACTGCTCTGGCCCCTCTCCCTTAATCTTTTTGAAAATAAACATTTAATAACAAACATTCTAGGACAATAATCAGATTTTTATTACAATTTGAGTTCATGGATTAGGACAGTTAACATATCATTTTTGATATACTGTATCTTTATTTGGTGCTTTGGTTAGATTTTATAACTTTTATTTGAAATTCATTAGAAATTTTGACTGATGTATACATGCTTTCCAAATAATTTATGTGCCACAGAAATGAAAAAGGACAGGCATATCCATCTTATATGTGAAAGCCTCTGGTTGGATCCCTGACCTCAGGGTCCTCAGCATTATGCTAGCTATTTCTTCTGAGCACCTGTGTGGTGTGGCCCCAAAACAAAAAATAAATAGGTAATCATTAATTGTTTTCCAAATATATAGGAATGTTATTCACTTTTGTCTGCTCCTCATACTCACTAATCCTCTCACATCTTATTCTGAAATTTTTCTAGAATAAGGAACTTTGATCCTTAGACTGACCCATATGCCAAGTATGGTACAACTAAATTGTGTAGTCTCAGGTGCACCAGAACAAGTGTGTGTGTGAGCCAAGCACCTGAAATATGCAACATCCAGTTATTGCAACAGCAGTGAAGGGGAAATAACAAAAAGCCATCTTGTATATTATTTTAATTTATTTTTATTATTATTTTTTTTAATATATTTTTTATTTAAGTAACATGATCATAGTTGGGTTACAATCATAACCAGAACACCCCCCTTCACCAGTGATATTATTTTAATTTTTTAAAAGTATAATAATAATTAACTTCAGAAAATTCAAGCATTCAAACAGTGGGGCAATTTTTATTTTTTTTCTAATTTAACTCCTTGTACATATCTTTGTTTGCTCAGGTTTGCCTTTTCGCCGTTGTCTGAGGAAGATGAAGAGGATGAACAAAAGGAACCTATGCTGAAAGAAAGCTTTGGTAGTGATAAAATTCACCATCTGTTTATGCTTTAAATAAGCCTCTCTTATTTTATTCTTTCGTTTTTGGACCACATCCGGCAGTGCTCTGGTTCTCCCTGGCTCCAAGCTGAGGGGTCATTTCTGACAGTGCTTGTGAGACCGTATAGGATACCAGGGATCAAACCCAGGCTTGTCACTGCAAGGCAAATGCCCTACCCACAGTGCTCTAGAACCAGCCTTTCTTATTTTTATAATTTTATAAGATTATAATGCTTTAGTTATAGTATAACACCTGTGAGTATCAAAATCAAAATAGTTTGAGTATTTACATAGTTTATAGTTTGAACTATGTTATACCTTAATTTTGTATGTGGTAAAGTTAGGAGGAAGCAACTTTGTTAAGGATTTGGATCTTAAAATGAAACCATGGTAAATTCTGTAAATATTTATACACTAAATATGCAGTTTACTTGCTAGAAATGAGCTATGAATTTGACTTTGAACTTCTGGACATAAATGTAATGATGGAGAAATATATGTTGCTTTGAATTAGTTTTATGAAACCAGTTCTATATTGAAATATTTAACTGGTTCACTTATTTTTCTCCTACAGAAGGAATGAAAATAAGAAGTACCAAACAAGAACCAAATGGAAACAGTAAAGTAAACAAAGTAGTAAGTAGGAATTCTTTTCTTTGCTTTTTGTTCTATCCTTTTTTTTTAATTTTTTATTTTTAATTATGAGAACAAAGATGCAAAGAAAGAGGACAAGGTAAAGTTACAGTGGAAGGATAATCACCCATAAATAGAATTCTCAGAAGTCCCCTTGCTGATATCTTAACTTTGAACTTTGAGCCAAAGAACATTAAGAAAAATAAAACAGAACCCATGTACAATTACTTTGTCCCTCAAGTCCCCAGAATGTAATACATAATATTTTTCTTTTGGCTTTACAATGTGCAGTAATGGAATTCAGGGGTTACAAGGTAAGCGTGGCCGCGGAGTGAAGCAGAGCGGCCACGCTTTTTGGGTGCGGTTCCCGGAGAGGTTCCTTGTTGTTCAGAGCCAGCTTAGCAGAAAAGAGGCAGAGCACCTGGCTGGTGTTGTTTTAAGTCTCTGGGTGCCCAATCGCCCGGCTCAATTGGCCCCACGTGGGTCAGGTGGAGCATCTTACTGGGTGCTGGTCTCGGAGAGGTTCCTTGTTGTTCAGAGCTGGCTCGGCAGAAAAGAGGCAGAGCGCCTGGTTGGTATTGCTTTAAAGTCTCTGGGTGCCCAATCCCCCGGCTTGATTGGCCCCACGTGGGTCAGGTGGGGACATCTTACCGGGTGCTGGTCCGGAGAGGTTCCTTGTTGTTCAGAGCCAGCTTGGCAGAAAAGAGGCAGAAAAGAGCTGTTCTATCCTTAATGATTATTTCCTTTGTGGTATTTAGGCTTGCTGTATGAATCTTTTAATATATATTACATTTGGGCCCGGAGAGATAGCACAGTGGCGTTTGCCTTGCAAGCAACCGATCAAGGACCAAAGGTGTTTGGTTTGTATCCCGGTGTCCCATATGGCTCCCCATGCCTGCCAGGAGCTATTTCTGAGCAGACAGCCAGGAGTAACCACTGAGCACCCCCGGGTGTGGCCCAAAAACCAAAAACAAACATACAAACTATATATATATATATATATACACACTTGTCCTTTTTATTGGGGTGGCATATCAGGCAGTTTATCAGAGCTAGACCTGGCGATGGTAGGCCCTTTGCAGGAACTCATATATAACAAGCCATATTCTCTACCACTTGGCCACATCTAACCTTTATATTTTTAATAATAGCAGGTCATTCTGCTTAGGATCTACTAATCTTGAACTGGATGGCTTGCTTCTATGCCCTGAACAAAGTACCAAATCAGTCTTAGGTTCTTTTAAATAGTTTTCATAATGAAATCACACTCCTACTAGTGGTCAAGGAGTAAAGATCAAAGTTTCTTTCCACTATAAGGGTTTTAGAATTTATCTGTTTTAGTAATTAAACTTGAAGCAAAGTTTACATGACACAAACTCTATGTAAAAACCATTGAGAAAAAAGTATTTTAAGGGCATACATTTTGGGTATAGTTTTTAAAATGAAATTCTTTTAATTTTTCTGTTATTTCTTTTCTACTTATATAATTTTATATTTTATAGTATATACAATATATAGTAATAAATAATTATATATAATATTTTCTATTATAAAATATTTTATATTTTAATATATATTAATTTTCTATTTTTTTATCATGTGAATACATCTTTTTGTTTTTTTTTTTTTTTTGGTTTTGGGGCCACACCCAGTGACGCTCAGGGGTTACTCCTGGCTATGCGCTCAGAAGTCACTCCTGGCTTGGGGAACCATATGGGAAACCGGGGGATCGAACCGCGGTCCATCCTAGGCTAGCGCAGGCAAGGCAGGCACCTTACCTCCAGCGCCACCGCCCAGCCCCATGAATACTTCTTAAGAGGGCAACAAAATATTAAAATGCAAGATTTTGAGACTTCCTTAGATGCTTTTATGAGATGTGTTATTTGTACAATTTAGTAATGACTATTATTTGTATGTTCTCAACAGGAAGATGATTTGAAGTGGGTAGAAGAGAACGTGCCTTCTTCTGTGACAGATGTGTAAGTTTTTCAATCATCTTCACAAGAATCCAATTTCATATGTATCTCTTACTGAATTTGTTGGAGACCATACTAATGAGAATGTTCATAGTTAACTTTAGAATTAAAGTATTAGGGCCAGGGCAAGGGCCAGAGCAATAGTACAGTGGATATGGTATTTGCCTTGCTCACGACTGACATGGTTTCAATCCCTGGCATCCCACGTGGTCCCCGACCTAGTTAGGAATGATCCTTGAGCACAGAGCCAGAAGTAAGCCCTGAATACAGCCATGTATGTCTCCAAAACAAAGCAAAACAAATTTTAGGGCCAAAGAGGTAATACAGTGGGTAAGACACTCAACCCGGGTTTGATCCATACATGTCCCCTGACCCCAACTTAGAGTGAGTGATTCTTGAGTGCATAGCTATTCATATGACCCCCTCCCCAACAAAAAAAAAAGGCAACAGGGGCCAGAGTGATAGAACAGCAGTAGGGTATTTGCCTTGTACGCTGTCAACCTGGGATGGACCAAGATTCAATCCCCAGCATCCCATATAATCCCTTGAGCCTGCCAGGAGTAACCCCTGAGCGCTGCCAGCTGTGGCCCAAAACAAAACAACAAAAAATTAGATTAAATTAGACTATTACATTTAAAAGCTATGTATGTATTAAAAATAAAGATTAGAAGACCAGAGCAATATCACAGTGGTAGGGAGTTTGCCTTGCATGAGGCCGACCCAGGATGGACCCAGGTTCGATCCCCAGCTCCTCAATGATCTCTCGAGCCTTCCAGGAGCGATTTCTGAGTGCAGAGCCAGGAGTACCCCTGAGCGCCACCAGATGTAGCCCCAAAAGAAAAAACAAACAAGAGATTAAAAATTGTGTACAAACAAAACAAATTATTATTTGTCCAGATGACATTACTAATCAAAAAACTTATTCTTTCTGTAAGCAATGTTTTTTCTTATGTACTAATTAGCAGTATAACTAATACTTCCAGTCTCCTTCAGCCATTTTTATTAGATCGTTCAGTTGAATTAGTAAAGTTGCACATCTTTATAAGTCAGAAATTTACAAGTAAATACCTGGCCGTTCAGGAGTATTTTGTTTTGTGAACCTAGGATTTTGAAAGATGGTATGTTTGAGGAAGATAAGTAATCTTATGTTAATGGTTGAAAGCATAGGTTTTGGGGTTGGTATCCTTGAATTGTTGGTCCAATTCCAAAATATACATATTCTGAGATTCCATTTTCCTCCACTGAGATAAAATGAATTGAATCTAGAACCTCACACATTTGAGACATTTCTGTCATTGAGCCAAATGTTCCCAAATGGGTATATTTTTATTTTTTATGATTCCATATTATTTGGAATAGTGGCTAGAGAGATAGTATAGCAGAATAAGATGTTTACCTTGCACGCAGCCAAACCAATTCAATCCTCAGCATTTCATATGGTCCCCCTAAGCCTCTCATGAGTGAAATTTTGTTTTGTTTGGTTTTGGTTTTTGGGTCACACATGGTGTGCTCAGAAGTAGCTCCTGGCAAGCTGGGAGGACCATATGGGATGCCGGGAATGGAACCTTGGTCTGCCCTACCACTGTGTTATTGCTCTGGCCCTTATGGTGATTCTTAAGTGCAGAGTCAGGAGTAAACCCTGAACACTATTAGGTGTGGTCCCCAAACCAAAGATAAATAGAGATATGGGGTAAATAGCACATAACTCAAATTAGTCTAGTATGTATAAGACCTTGGAGACAATCCTTGCTACTGGGAGTGTGGGGTAGGGCTGGGGATTAGATTTAACTTTGAATCTATATAAAGCAGGGCATACCTTGTCTGTACAATTCCCAATAACTGATGCTTGTGCTTTATATTTATGCTCTCTTTGGCTCCCATAGCACTTAATAAGAGTCAAATCTTTTTTTTTTTTTTTTTTTTGGTTTTTGGGTCACACCTGGCAGTGCTCAGGAGTCATTCCTGGCTCCACGCTCAGAAATCGCTCCTGGCAGGTACAGGGGACCATATGGGGCACCGGGATTTGAACCACTGTCCTTCTGCATGAAAGGCAAATGCCTTACCTCCATGCTATCTCTCTGGCCCTGTATCAAATCTTAACTATTACAAACTTTAAATTGCATTCAACCATTTGAGCTGCTTATGAGTTGATCATTGTTCAATTGTTCAATTTGATGTTTATCTCTCTGCAGAGCTCTTCCAGCTCTTCTGGATTCAGATGAGGTGAGTAAATAAATCATGTACATATAATGTGGTTCTGATGACTTTATCAGGGATCATTAGTTACATATTCTGGGAGATTTTATTTGATTCAGTAATAATCCCAGGAAGCTGTTTTAGCTAAGGATGTATGAGCTTAGAAAAAACTGATATGAGAACTGAAAGGCTGAAGGAACTTCTTGTCTGTATATGTCATTGTTTTTTGTGGTGGGGAGGGTACTTTGAAGCAGTGTTCAGAGAGTCTAGGGGCTACTCTCAACAATACTTGGTCCTATTGTGGAGAACTGCTTGAACCTATTGATGCTAGGTTCCAGAAGGCCTTATATGATTGTCCTGCAAATTTATTCCTGCCTTTCTTTGTTGGATTTTTTATTTCCTAGATTTCAGACCTTTCTCCTTTTTTTTTTGGTTTTTTTTTTTGGTTTTTTTGGGTCACACCCGGCAGTGCTCAGGGGTTACTCCTGGCTCCATGCTCAGAAATTGCTCCTGGCAGACACGGGGGACCATATGGGGCACCGGAATTTGAACCAATGACCTTTTGCATGAAAGACAAGTGTTTTACCTCCATGCTATCTCCCGGGCCCCAGACCTTTCTCTTTTTTTTCCCCTTATTTATGAAGGACATTTTTCCTGCTTTCCTAATATCATACAAAGGATGTAAATTATTATTTTCTAATTTTATTTTATTGAGAATTTAATATTCTTGTTTTATACATAAGATTGCTTGGGAATTCATGGGCTACTCTCGCTCTTTTTTTTTTTTTAGTTTTTGGGTCACACCTGGCAGTGCTCAGGGCTTACTCCTGTCTCTATGCTCAGAAATTGGTCCTGGCAGGCTCCGGGGACCATATGGGAAGCAGAGATTCAAACCACTGTCCTTCTGCATGCTAGGCAAATGCCTTATCTCCATGCTGTCTTCCCGGCCCCTAAGGACTACTCTCAGTAGTACTCAACATCCAATCTTTGAGTTAACCGCCTGGTCTTAGAGAGTTTTTTTTTTATGCTTGTTTTTTATTGAAATTATATCCATTAATGCTTGGGGTCTACCTCTGACAGTATGAGGGTAACGTGTGGTCCCAGGGATGAGCGCAGGCTTTTCATGCAAAGCACTAATCTCTAGAACTATTGATTAAATGTAATTTAATTAAATTATTTATTTGAAGACACCACTCCCAACAGTGTTTGGAGGACCATACACTGGCAGGGATTCAGGTGGGTTTCCTGTATGCAAAGTAAAAGCCTTTGAGCCCTTTCCTTAACCCCATCAAATTTTAATGAGTTACATATCCATTATGATGTGTCAGGATTTTTTTTTTAGACAAGATAATTTTTCTGATATTTTCTTATAATCTCAATGTTGCAGTAAAAATGCTTGTGACTAATTTTTTGACTAGATCTTGTTAAATTTCTGAATCGGGGCTGTACAAGCAGTTCAAGTACATGTTAAGGTCTTTGCCTTGAATTCAACCCTGCTTCAACTTCCAGCATGCATGTGGTCCCCTGAGCAAAATCACTAGAGTGATTCCTGAGTATTGTTGGTTTCAGTATTGTTGGGGGGAGTCCCTGAGTATTGTTGGGGAAGCCCCTTCCCCCAAGAAAGATAATAAAATGTATTACTAAGTCAGGGTATGTACAATTTTGGTAAGGATTGATCTAAGCAGATATTTATGTAATTATATTAACTTATACTAAAATATTCAGTTCCTTTTGACGTCCAGAAGTATAGAGATTTGATTCAGTTAATTGTAAATAATTGTGTGTGTTTTTTGTGGGTGGTTAGAAGCTCTTGTGTAGGGGCTGGAGAGATAGCATAGTAGTAGGTGTTTGCCTTGTACACAGCCAACCTGGGACAGAACTGGGTTCAATTCTCAGCATCCCATATGGTCCCCCAAGCCTGCCATGAGCAATTTCTGAGCACAGAGCCAGTAGTAATTCCTGAGTGCTGTCTGGGGTGGCCCATAAAATGAAAGAAAGAAAAAGAGGAGGGAAGAAGAAAGGAAGGA
>PVKC010005355.1:0-12623 GCA_004027635.1 Crocidura indochinensis | reverse complement strand
GTGTACCCAGCTGATGTGGGTATCATATATAGTCCCCTGAGCATGGTCAGAAGTAGTTCCTGAGCACAGAGCCAGGATTCAACCCTGAGCATTCTTAGGTCTGGTCCCAAACAAAAACAAAAAAAAAGAAGCTCTTGTGCTAACTAATAAGCATAAATATCTGTGGAAAATGTGTGTGCATTACTTATGTAGAAGCTATTCAGGTATCAACCATTCAAAATGAATATACTCGGGGCCAGGCAGTGGCGCTGGAGGTAAGGTACCTGCCTTGCCTGTGCTAGCCTAGGATGGACCATGGTCCCCCAAGTCAGGAGCGACTTCTGAGCGCATAGCCAGGAGTAACCCCTGAGCGTCACTGGGTGTGGCCCAAAAACCAAAAAAAAAAAAAAAAAAAAAAATGAATATACTCAAATAAATCTTTTTTTTTTTTTTTTTTTTTTTTTTTGGTTTTTGGGTCACACCCGGCAGCGCTCAGGGGTTACTTCTGGCTCCATGCTCAGAAATTGCTCCTGGCAGGCACAGGGGACCATATGGGGTACCAGGATTCGAACCGATGACCTTTTGCATGAAAGGCAAAAGCCTTACCTCCATGCTATCTCCCGGGCCCCTCAAATAAATCTTTTATCCCTTCTAGGAACGAATGATCACACATTTTGAAAGGTCCAAAATGGAGTAAAGAGAAAGATTTAAGGATGAAGATGGCTATATCTAGGAAGACACCAGCTTCTGTGTCAGTCGTCTACAATCTGTGGAATTAAAGGAGGCAATGACACCTCATCTTTGGGATTGAAGCTAGTGAAAGGAGATAAATCTTAACAGAAACTAGTCCATGGAATGAGGAAAATCTGCAAGTTTCTTATTTCCAGTTTGATGCCCAAATTTCTCCCACACCCTGACATGGATGTTTATTCAACTTATTGTGTGTTGTTCCTGAACTTTCTATAATGTTTCAGTTGTTTAATCTGACAAACTAAAAAGTGTAACATCTTTTAAAGAACTATGACATCAAAACCATATGTAATTCCCAGGCAACTGCCTGTAAATTTTATTTATTTAGGGAGTTACATACATGATGGGGCGAATTGTTAATTATTTTTCCATTTCCTGGGTAACCAAGATTACATTTTGCAGAAGTACCTTTACGAAGAGGTGTGGGGAGGAGAGTGCTGCATTAAGGAGCCATGGTTCTATTGATGATTAAAAAAGGAAAAAAACAAACTGTTACAAAATGATTCAGATCATTTTTAAAAAAGTAAAATCAAGTGCAATTTTGTTTACAAATGGTGTATATTAAAGATTTTTCTATATCAGATGTACTTTAGAGAGAAATATTAGTTTAACTCTTTTGACATCTGTTACTGTGACATATCCCATTGCTGGCAATGCGGTGCACACTCCAAAACTTTTAACTACTGTTTTGTAAGCCTCCAGGGGCAATGTTTTGGAGTGCTCCTGTAGGCAATGCTTCGTTTACCTTCCTGCCTTTCACCAGGTGTTACTGATGCTGAGAAGCACTTTATCTTTGAAGTGCTTGTGAATGAGCACCCTGTATATACGATGCTTCAGAAGCAGGAGCTAATATAAAGGAAACGGGTCCTTCTGGCTTAATTTAAAAAATTTTTCCGGCATGAAGTGGTATGGAGACCCTGGATTGCTGCTCATCTTTTAGGATTGACCTTGTGTCTGGTATTGGTTTAGAAACTGTTAATGAGAGCCAGAACAGTAACACAGCAGGTAGGATGTTTGTCTTGCGTGCTCCCGACCTGACTTCAACCCCGGGTATCCCATATGGTCCCCGTGAGCCTGCCAGGAGTGATTTCTGAGTACAGAGCCAGGAGTAACCCTGAGCACCACCAGGTGTGACCCCAAAACAAGACAAAAAAAACTTAATGAGAGAAATCACAAGGTCATGGGATTCATGTGAAACATTATCTGTTGCCTTCCCGAGATTTTTGTTCTACATAGAATAGAAAGTTCATGCCACTTTTTAATATTAAAAAATTTTAACAAACTTATATTCCTCTCATTTGTTTCTCATCCCCTCCCCCCTTCCCCTCCGTTTTGTTGTTGCTGTGCTGTCTGGGCATTTAACACTTGGTTATACTGTTCTCATATTTGATTGCAGTGTTGACCAGGGGTCATACATGGTTAGTGGTTGTGCCATCAGGATCGTTTTCATGTGAGATGGGGCCATTCTGGAGTTTGAACATAGCTTCTCATTCAACCACTGAACCACATCGCAAAGCTGTTACATTATAATTTTTTAAGACTTTCTCTAAAATTTGTTCCATAGGTTTTATTTATCACCTTATTTTCTGTTAAAACCAAAGACTACATGATCACTAATCTTCCCTACTCTTACTTGAGAGCAAGTGGTAACATTTATGTAATATTTCACTACTGGGCCAGAGCAATGCACAGTGGGTAGGATGTATGCCTTGCACACTGCCAAACTGGGGATCAACCCCTGGAATGATCTCAGTTTAGAGCCAGGAGTAGTAACATGTAAACTCCCCTGGATGTGACCCAAAAAAACAAAAAAAGTCACCCAGGCAATAATATTTCCAAAGAATATTTGACAAACTAATTATAATCTAAGGTTAATCCATTAGCAAATAACTGATTTCACTGTCCTTTGTGTCCTTTCATGAAAACGTAGCAAGTGACAATAGTTTGCTTTAGGACATTAGTCAGATATATAAAGGCTGACTAGGAAAATTATTGTTTTAAAGAATGTATTGTAAAAATTTTGTAACCAAGATTATTCTTATGATTTCTTACAGTGATTTGTTATGTAATCTTAGAATAGGTTCAGAGAAATAGTATATCGCCCATTTTTTCTTTAGAATTAACATTGTTTATTTTGTTCTTGATCTGCCTAGAATTAAATGGCCCTCCAGCACAGCAACTGGTGATTCTAAAATTTTAAGGTGTTCAGCTTCTATAATGCCAGATTACAAAATTTATCAAATTTATCCGTTTTTAATATTTGAAAATAAAAAACTTGTTAGATGATCAAAGAGTATTTAGGGTGAGGGATGGCAATGCATTTGTTCATTTCACCAATTCAAAAACCACAAAATCAAAGCTAGAAATAGTGTTCAGTAAAGATGTGGCAAAATTCCTAATTCACTGATCATAGCTTTATTCCTTTTTTAGTTTTGAGACTAAATTCATTTAAGTGCCATACCTCTGTTTCATGGAGCAGGGAGAATACAAATATACTTATATGTATTACATATAATTTTTGCAGGGCTCCTATGTTTAAAGTATGTAGTCCTTGGAACCAAAATTGTTGGACACCCTCTCCCCCACCCACCCACTCACACATGCTGGTGGCACTGGTGGCTCATTGGGTTTTTGTAAGGATCAAGACCCCCTGTGTGCTGTAGCCACTCCCAGCAATCCTGGATTCAAACTCTAAGATTCTCATGCATAGAGCCTACCTCTGATACCTCTGAGCTGTATCCCTGCACTCTGAGTCTATATGTTCTTTAATAGTTTTGTATATTGGCAGTATTCTAATAGCTTCTAGTGATGCTGGAAAACTTGTAAGACAAATTCTTTTAATCTGTATTATCTCTGGAATTCTTGAGACTATGTAACTTCCTCAGAACTGGAGAAATATTGGGGCCGGCGAGGTGGCGCTAGAGGTAAGGTGTCTGCCTTGCAAGAGCTAGCCAAGCAAGGACCGCGGTTTGATTCCCCAGCATCC
Organism: Crocidura indochinensis; assembly: GCA_004027635.1. Lineage (NCBI taxonomy): Eukaryota > Metazoa > Chordata > Mammalia > Eulipotyphla > Soricidae > Crocidura > Crocidura indochinensis. The sequence continues at coordinate 8,908 of PVKC010005355.1, read as the reverse complement.
CATATGGTCCCCCAAAGCCAGGGGCAATTTCTGAGCTCTTAGCCAGGAGTAACCCCTGAGAATCAAACGGGTGTGCCTCCCCCACCAAAAAAAAAAACAAACAAACTGGAGAGATAGTACAGCAGGTAAGGTGCTTAACTTGCATTGACCTTCCTGGGTTTGATTCCCAGTGTCATTATATCTGGTCCCCAAACACTACTAAAGTGAGCCCTGAGCACTGAACCAGAAGAGAACAACAAATACAACTGGGGGTGCCCACACATACCAAAAAAATAAGTTTTTCAGTGGTCTTGATGTTGATCTAGAAGCCACTAACCTCAAACAACTTTTAAAATTTAAGTCCAGGGAGCTGATGCGATAGTATAGGACATAGGGCATTTTCCTTGCATGTGGCTGACCAAGGTTCAATTCCCAGCATGGTCTCCAAGCACCACCAAGGAGTAACTCCTGAGCATTGCCAGGTATGGCCCCCAAACCAAAATAAATAAAAATAAAGTAGAACGTAAGAGAGTCTGGGGACTCTTACGTACGACAGGTAGGACTCTTCCTGTGCCTTTAGCTGATCTGGGTTTGATCTCCAGCATCCTATGTGCTCCCCCAAAGCCCTGCCAAGCAATGATCCCTGAGCACAGAGCTAGTAGGGAGAGGCCCTGAGTGAAGCTAGTATGCTCAACATCAATGAATACTTAAGAGTGAGGTCCCTGAACTAGTTCACTCGTTTCTTGAGTGTCAAGAATTATTCAGCACTCACAAAGCTAGGTATGCATGGAACACTGCCACTTTGCAAAAAAAGGAAACCACGACTTGCAAAGAGAAAACGTCTCAATTTACTAAATGACCTCTACTGTTTTTAACTAATCCTTAAGCATCAAGATCATAAACATGCTTGGAGTCGGGCTGCAGTAAATGGCACTTGTTTACCCCATTCGTCTTCGTGCTACGCGGGCCTCAAATTAAGATCCTTCTCTCACATCGTGAAACCTGAGATGACCCCGACCACAGGAAGTCCTTGGAAGCCAAGCAGGCCTTGTGTTGGCTTTCCTGAAGGACCCCGTTGAAGCCTGACCGGAAGGGGCGGGTCTTCATGACGGAAGAGGCTGGTCTTATCGCCGGAAGAGGCGGTCCGGACAAGACCGGAAGTCCGGTGTTGAATATGGCCGCTTCACTGCCGGTCGTGTAGCTGGGTGAGCCTTCGCCTTCTTCTCTTCGGCCGGTTCTGGCGCCAGGACCCTCCGGCACTCTCCGGGGGACTAGACGACGGCCGCGGCTCTCCGTCTGCCGCCATGCACGACGCCTTCGAGCCTGTCCCGATCCTAGAGAAGCTGCCCCTGCAGATCGACTGTCTGGCCGCCTGGGGTGAGCCGAGGGTCTGTCTGTCTGTCTGTCTGTCTGTCTCTCTCTCTCTCTCTCTCTCTCTCTCTCTCTCTCTCTCTCTCTCTCTCCCCTGCAATGATCAAGAGTATTGATTATTGCTGATCAATGATCAAGCAAATGTATTTGCCACTCCTGTCTCTCTTGCTCCGAGTTGATGGTTCATGGTGCTCTGCTGGGGCTGTTTAGAGGTCCCCCCGCCCTTTTTTGGTGCCAATAGTTCAAGGTGAAGTTCACAGCCCCAAAGGCCCCTAACTTGTCCAGATGATGGGTCTGTGCTATCCTGTCGTTGAGAGACAGAAAAGTCCCCCCAGAGAAGCATTGAACTAGCTGACAGCATCTTCTCTCCACCCCCTTTCTTTTTCTTAACCTCAGGGTTTTCCTCATTCCTTATTTACTTGTCATCCCTAGCTATGACAAGGGAACAACTCATTGTTGTTACTCTGAAGTCTAAAAGCTGGGCTCACTGAGTAATCACTTACTTCCATTGCCAGCCGGAAGAGCATTTATTCGGACCTTTTGTTTATTTTCTTTCTGGGGGCCACACCGAATGATGTTCAGGGGTTACTCCTGGCTCTGCACTCAGAATTTACTCCTGGCAGTACTCTGGGGACCAAATGAAATGCCAAGTATAGAAAGAACCCCAGTAGGCTATATGCAAGGCCAAAAAAAAAAAAAAAAACCTTACTTTTTGCACTACTGCTCCCACCCCCAGCACATTCTTCCTTAGATTGTTCCCTGCTAAAAAGCAAGGGCACATGTCTCTCGGGTGCTCTGGAATAATTCCAGAGGTTAGCAATGGTATGCTCTTATTTATAAGACTAATCAAAAATAATTTGGGGATGGGGAGATAGCATGGAGGTAGGGCATTTGTCTTGCATGCAGAAGGATAGTGGTTCGAATCCCAGCATCCCATATGGTCCCCCAAGTCTACCAGGAGCGATTTCTGAGTGTAGAGCCAGGAATAACTCCTGAGTACTGCCGGGTGTGACCCAAAAACCACATAATAATAGTAATAATAATAATAATAATAATTTAAGTCTTTCCTGTTAATCTCCAGGTCCTCCAGAAATTGGAGGGAGGAAGAGAGGAGAAGGAGGAAAAGAAATGGAACGTGAGAGAAGGGTGTGAGAGGGGAGAAAGGTAGGGGATAGAGAGAGTCCTGCTTTCACCAGCTATGTGGAGAATATCTGCATTATCTGTGGGCTAGAGAGCTGGAATATAAAGTTTGCATTTGGGGACTCTGGGTATAAACCCTTGGTAGCACAGGGTCCCCTGAGTACCCTAACCCTCGCACTGTCGATATAGTCCAATAATAAAAAGAAAACTCTTCCATTTTATGTTAAGTGCTCTTTGTAAATATTAAAATTAGAGAACAGTAATTAGGACCTAAGACTGCACAATGAAATTCATTCTACTATTTCTTCATCAAATATATATTTGATGCAGGACCATCTTTGCTAGGAATTGAAAGACAAGGATGGGGGCCGGGCGGTGGCGCTGGAGATAAAGTACCTGCCTTGCCTGCACTAACCTAGGATGAACCGCGGTTCGATCCCCCGGTTCCCCATATGGTTCCCCGTGCCTGCCAGGAGCGACTTCTGAGCGAATAGCCAGGAGTAACCCCTAAGCATCACCAGGTGTGGCCCAAAAAAACAAAAAACAAACAAAAAAAAAAGAAAGACAAGGATGGTAAGAAACATAGACTGGGATCCTAGGCCACACCGGAGACAAAGGCCTATGAATAAATCATGGTATAAGTTAAATAATGCTAGAGACATAGGCTCCCTATTCAGGGACAAATGTGGGGGAAGTGCCCCTAACTTATTCTAGGCTTCAAAAAGATGGTTACAGCTGTTTGCCACATTTGATAAGCTTGTCAGAATTTAAAAAAAAATTTTTTTGGGGGGGGGGCCCGGAGAGATAGCACAGTGGCATTTGTCTTGCTAGCAGCCAATCCAGGACCAAAGGTGGTTGGTTCGAATCCCGGTGTCCCATATGGTCCCCGTGCCTGCCAGGAGCTATTTCTGAGCAGACAGCCAGGAGTAACCCCTGAGCACCGCCGGGTGTGGCCCAAAAAACAAAAACAAAAAAAAAAAAAAAATTTTTTTTTTTTTTTTTGGTTTTTGGACCATACCCGTATGATGCTTAGGGGTTACTCCTGGCCATGCGCTCAGAAATCACCCCTGGCTTGGGGGGGGACCATATGGGACACCAAGGGATCTAACCTCAGTCTGTCCTACGGTAGCGTTTGCAAGGCAGACACCTTACCTCTAGCGCCACTGTCCCGGCCCCTTTTAAAATTTTTTATTATATACTTGTTTTGCTTTTGTGCTTAGTAATGACTCCTGAATAGATTTGGAGTCATTGTATGGTGCTGGGCATCAAACCTAAGTTGGGTGCAGACAAGGCAAGCACCCTACTGTTGTAGTGTTCCTCCAGCCCAGGCTTTTTTTTTTTTTTTAGGGAGGGGAGAGCACATCCAATGGCAATCAGACATTACTCAGCAATCACTCCTGGAAGGCTCTGGGGACCATATGGGATGCTGGGGATCCATCGAACTTGGGTATGCCTTGATATGCAAGGCAAACACCTACCTGCTATACTATTGCTCGAGCCTAATCCACACTTGTTTTGACCCATACCTTTGTGCTCAGAATTACAACTGACTTAGTGCTCAGTAACTACATCTGGTTGTGCTCAAGGGGCCATATGTAGTGCTGGGATTCTAACCAGTGTCACCACCAGAACCATATGGTAGGCAAATATCTTAACCTTCACATTAGCTCTTTGACTTTGTCGGCATTTTTGACTCCAGTCCCCTTGTGGACTCTTAATGTATATATCAACCTCTCAGCAACTCTAATTTTCACAGTAAAGGTTCCCTGCACCTCTAGTCTTTAGTAACACGGGTATGAAATGGTAGGTAGCTTTTTGGTGTGCTTTAATTATCCATCATATTAGGATGAGTATCCATGGATACTCATTTCCAAGGATGCTGTGGTAGGTACTGAATATAAGTAGGACTCTTATCAGTCTTTAGCAACAACAATGTTACCTATTATTATTCCTTTTATCTACCCCAAAGTTTCCGAAACTTACTTGACCTACTGCTCCCTTTTCAGGAAAAAAAAAAAAGACTTTGTGTATCTGGAAATCTATCTTCTTTAAATGAACACAGCAATATTACAATGGGTTGAGACTTGCCTTGCTTATAACTGACATACGGTTTGAGGATACACACCAAGATTGATCTCTGAGCACAGAACCAGGATAAAGCCCTGAGCACCCCAGGGTGTGTCAACAAAAAATAAAGATGAAATTTCAGATACCCATAAAATTTATAATAAATAAATGAACAGCCACTCCCTCCCTAGGATATTATTGTCCACCTTGGGATAGATCGTCTCCACTGTGCCCAAAGATGGAAGGTTTTATTCAGGAATATCAAGGGACACAATCATGAGTGCTAGATAGTATTTGAGCTAGAATATGTCTTAGTAATACCATAATCATCTGGGAAATAAGGCCTTGAGAAACAATAGATATTTGATAACAAATATAAGATTTTCAATAAAAATGAAAAAAATCTGCCTTGCTTTGGACTTTGACTTCCTCTTTTGGTAGTACAAGTTCATGGGCCTTTTAAGTTCTTGTGTGACATCATTGAAGAGTGAGAGCATGTGAGGCTCAGGGATCCTGGGGAGATGCTATGGCAAGGCTACTTCATGTGCAGAGGATAATTTGAAAGATCTAGATCATTATCTTCCCAAAATTCAGGCCTGAACCAATAGCATCAACATCACCTGGAAACTCACCAGTGCAAACTTGGTGTCCATTTTCACAATTTCTGAATCAAACTGAGAGTAGGGCCAATGAGTCTCTATTAGAGGACCCTTCAACATGAATTGACACATGCTAAACTAGGAAATACTGATGTAGCCTGTCATTTATAAGATCATTGTTGACGCACACACATATCACCTGTATCTCCCCCTCTGAAAATGTGTACTTCCCTATTTTCTTGGGTTTATTTCACATAATCATACACCCATTTAAAGTATGCAGTATTACTCATGTCCATTTCCTCACAGGCCCACCTGCCCTACACAGCCATTTATCTTTCGTTTTAGTAGGTTTCTGTACATCCTACAAATTTAATATAAACCTGTTTCTGGACATTCTACATAGACGCTGTCATATACTGTTTGACTTTTGCCAGACTACATTGAACATATGTTTTCAGGTTCATTGTTCATTCCTTTTCATGACTGGCTAATCCATAGTATGGGTGTTTGTTAATCCATTTATCAGTTTATGAACATTTGGGTTGTTTCACCTATTCCTGTGACCATTTACACAGTATTGTGTAAATACATGTTTTCAATTCTCACAGATGTGCCATTAAGTAGAATATTGGGTCATTTGATAACTCTGGTCTGTTTTTGTTTTGGGGCCACACCCAGCAGCACTCAGGGGTTACTCCTAGCTCTATGCTCAGAAATTACTCCTGGCAGACTCAGGGACCATATGGGATGCCAGAAATTGAACCCAGGTTCATCCTGGGTTGACAACCTACAAACACCCTATCCTTGCTCAGCACTCAGGAATTACTTCTGGCAGTGCTTGGAAGACCATATGGGATGCTGGGGATCAAACCTGGGTCAGCCGTGTACAAGGCTAACGGTCTACCTATTGTACTATTGCTTTAGTCCTTTAAACACAACTTTTGAGAAACTGACAAAACTAGTGTACAAAGTGATAGTACCAGTTTATATTTTTTTTAACAGTTTATGAGGTTTTTGTTTTTTCTCCTTTTGGAAACATTTCTATTGTCTGCTAGGCCATCTTTTTTTTCTTGCCATCTTTTTGTTGTGCCTTTAAATGGTAACTTCTGACTGGTATATTTAAGAGTAACGAGCTTGATTTCATGATTATTCTCTCCTTTTTATAATTTTTTATCCTATATTTGGAAGATCAGTTTATTTTTCTCTTGTTTAACCAAACCCTGTGATGCTTAGGGATTACTCCTGGCTCTGCACTCAGGAATTGCTGCTGGCACGGCTACAAGCCCTACCAACTGTACTATCACTTTGCCCCAGATCAGCTTAATTTTGAAACAGAACAAGAGAAAGCAAAAAAAAATCCATGGAATTTAATTCTCTGAAATGATTTTCATAGCAAATGTGTTTGTTTGTTTTAGACTACACCTGGTGATGTTCAGGGTTTACTCTTGTCTCTGTACTCAGGAATCACTCCTGGCAGTGCTTGGGATACCATATGGGGTGCCAGGGATTGAACTTGGATCACCTGTGTACAAGGCAGGCACCCTACCTACTGTGCCCTCTCCCCACCCCCACCTCAGCAATATTTTTGATTGATTGATTCTCAAACATTTTTCTTTCTTAAATTAAAATATCATGAGATACAGAGTTAAAAGGTATTGATAGTTTAGTTTCCATTATAGTGCTCCAACACCCAACCCTTCACCAGTGTTCATTTCCCACACTAGTTTTCCCAGTTACCTTCTTGTCATCCCACCCCCAACCCCACCTTTCTTTATTCTCTCTTTCTCTCTCTTCCTCCCTCCCTCCCTTCTCTCCTTTCTCCTTCTTTTTTCCTTTTAGGCATCATGGAATTCTCAACCCTTTTTTGACTCAAAGCATTCCTTAGCTGTGCTGAAAGCCTATTATCAGAAGCAGCGTCTCCCCACTAACTTGACCCTCTAGTTCATTACAAGCCTCGCCAAAGCAATAGTTGATGATTTCTGAAGGGAGATGATGCACAGGGCTGTCTTTGCCTGGTGGAGCCCCATACATGATCCCCTTGAACCAGGACAAAGACAAGCAAAAGAAAATAGGTTAATTAACCTTTCACAACTCTTTTCTTTTACAGAGGAATGGCTTCTTGTTGGGACCAAACAAGGACATCTTCTTCTGTACAGGATTCGAAAAGATGTTGGTAAGTGACAACTTTTCAGAATTGCTGCTCATAAGAAAGTATGTTTTACCAATTACCAAGCAGTGAGGGGAAGTGGAGGGGAATCAGACTAGAGGTGCCCACATAGTGGTGGAGGGTTGCGAAGGTCTTGGGCAAGAGCTGGTATAGTAACTTTGTATATCAAAACCATAAGGTGTAATACGATTTTAGCCATTTTACATAAGCAAAAAATTTTGTGGGTTTTATGTTTTTATTTTTGTGTGTGTGGAGTGCATACCCAGCAGTGTTTAGAGGTTACTCTTTATTTTGCATTCAGGAATACTCCTGGTAGCTCAGATGGGATGCTGGGGATCAAACCCAGGCTGGCTGCATGCAAGGAAACTGCCATACCTGTTGTACTATCTGTCTAGTCCTCCTAAAATAAATGTTTAAAAAGGTTTTAATAGGGGCCCAGGAGTTAGCATGGAGGTAAGACGTTTGCCTTTCATACAAAAGGTCATCGGTTCGAATCCCGGTGCCCCAGATGGTCCTCCGTGCCTGCCAGGAGCAATTTCTGAGCATGGAGCCAGGAGTAACCCCTGAGCACTGTGTGACCCAAAAAAAAAAAAAAAAAAAAAGGTTTTAATAGGGAGCTAGAGTGATAGTCAGCTGGGCAGACTTTTGCTGCATGCAGCCAACTTTGGTTCCATGACAGGCATCCTTTTAGTCCCCTGATCTCACCAGTATTGATTCCTGAGCATCACCAGGTGTGGCCTAAAAACAAAAGCCAAAAAGTTTTAATAGCTAATAGATCATTGAAATCAGTGATGGCTGGGTCATTAAAAGGTGATTTAGGACTAAGATAGTGTAGTGAGAAAGTGAGAAGAAATAGTTCAGAATCTCTAGGATTCACACTATTTCCATCTAGGATATGGTGTTGAATGTTCACTTCTTAAAGGTTAACTGCGAAATATTATTGAGCAAATCAGATATTTTTTCTTGATTGTTTTGGGGGATGAAGCACACCCAGTTATGTTCTGATATTAGACCCAGCTCTACTCTCAGCATCACTCTTGGTGGGCTTGGGGACCATATGGGCTCAGGGATCCAATTCAGGACATCCACATGCAAAGCAAATGAACACCCTACCCACTCTACTATCACTCTAGCCCCAGAAAATAAGATTTTTGTGTAAATGGTGTAATAATAGGGAAAAAATTAAGAAATATTGATTAAAAAGCTCAGTTTAACTTAAAAGGCATAGTTTCAGAGAGAGAGAGAGAGGAACTGGTTTGAGTCGAGCTTCTCCTTGGCCACGTGCCAATGAGTTGGTCTTTCCAGTATCAGTTTCCTCTTTTGTAAGTCGTATGTCTCACAAAGTTATGGTCATGTGAGACAATATGCCTGAAATAACTTCAAGAAGTAGGACTCTGATCAAAGTCTCTTTGTTCTAACGAAGTAGAATAATAAAATATCTGGAATGTGTTTTTCTAGAATTTTCTCTACTAGTGAAAAAAGTACTTTGTTCCCTTTTCCTAATTTTATTTCTTGTCGGGGCCCAGGAGATAGCATGGAGGTAAGGCGTTTGCCTTTCATGCAAAAGGTCATCGGTTCGAAT
>PVKC010005354.1:0-33369 GCA_004027635.1 Crocidura indochinensis | reverse complement strand
AATTTGAGGGGGGGTTAGGCTACATCTTGTGGTGCTCAGGGGTTACTTCTGGTTCTGCACTCAGAAATCACTTGTGGCAGACTTAGGGGACCTTATAGGATCCTAGGATAGAACCTGGTCAACCATATACAAAACAAACATCCTACCCACTGTGATATAGCTCCAGCCCAGTTTACAGATTCTTGAAGCATGTACATATAACTTTTGCTATGAATTTTTGTTTTCTACAGGGACTAAATTAATAGAAGTGTTGGAAGGAATTAGTTATTTTATTTTTCCTGTGCAACTGTATTTTGTGACAGATATCACAAAACCTGAAATTCATTCTAAGAATGCACTGTGTTTCTCACACTTTACAATATATTTTTAGCCCAAAATAAAGAATTTCAAAGAGCACTATAATATTTGTTCAGTATTTACATTTGACATTTAATCTGAATAATATTTAAGATAATGGAACTCTATGTGATCCTATTGAATTGCTATTTATATTTAAATTCAGTAGACCCACTAAACCCTGTGTATAATATTGTTTTATATATGTATGTATAAGTATAAATAAATTGTTCAAGAATTTTTAAGGCTCCGTGATACACTGATATATCATGAAGAGATTATATAAATGCTTTCCAAGGGTCAAGTGGTCTCAGGTACTGGTGAAGATAAAAAAAAAAAAAAGACAGAAATAAATATTGAGTCCAAAGTCAAAAGCAATGGAATAGAGACCCAAACTCTAAGAATATAAATTGTAAATTTCTTCTCCCCATCTTTTGATGATGTTAGATCCTTGTTCAGTTCTGCAAGTATTTTATATATCTTAGAAATTAGACCTTATAGATGAATAATTTCTCCCATTCGGTGGGTAGCCTTTGTATCCTAGTTAGTGCTTCTTTGAAATGCAAAAGCTTCTCAGTTTAATGTAGTCCCATTTGTTTGTTTCTGTTTCCACTTGCTTGGACAGTGGATGTTAGCACCATTATTGAACTTTCAGAAATATAATAATAAAGGTATCATTACTACTATATCACACACATATGAACCAAGTAATTTCTTAAGTTAACAATCATAAATACAAAATATTAAAAAAAACTAAACTATGGTTTTTTCTATTGCTATAAGTCCTCTATATATTCAGTTGCATTAACTAATATTTGTTTTTAATACTATGAATAACAAGATAAAAAACCTTTATAAGTGGGGCCAGCGCGATAGCGTAGCAATAGGACATTTGCCTTGCACAGTGGTAGGGCATTTGCCTTGTGTGTGGCTGACCCTGGAAGGACCTGGGTTTCATCCCCAGGGTCCCATATTGTCCCCCAAACCAGGAGTGATTTCTGAGTGCATAGCCATAAGTAACCCCTGAGCGTCACTAGGTGTGACCCAAAACCAAAACCAAACAAAACCCTTATGTCATATTACAAATAATTTATTAAGGAATATGTCCAGTTCCTACTTTCATCTTTGTTTTGCTGTTCTTCACTTTTGTCTGATACTTATCTGAAAATTAAATTCCAATAAACATGTTCTTTTAAGGATGATAAATAGAAACCTGTAGAATACAGGAAAAAACTTGAAATGGGTACATCAAAACTAAGTTTAGTATCTTAGCTACATCAAAGTATTAAAATGAGGTAATGGTCATTCTTCTAAAAAACAATTTATAAAAAATGTGAAACATACACTTCCCACGTGGCTGCTCAAGGATTACCCCTGTCTCTATGCTTAGAAATCACTCTTGGCTCAGAATTGAACCCAGGTTTGTCCCAGGTCAGCAATTGTCCTACAACTGGGTTATCAATCTGGTCCGAGTACTACAAATCTTAATTATATAATCAGTATATTCTCCGTGGCTGCTTACACAAACAAAAATAATATCACAAATCTTATTTCTTGGTTCAAATATTATCTATTTTTCAAGCCTTTTCTTGATAAATTATGATCACACTTGACCTAGTTTTCTCAATTCTTTCCTTTGACTCTAACAATCACCTTTTTATTCTTATTGAACCATGTGTAAAGTATATCTCAATCATAAAATCCTTCAATAGGTACCTACAATATATACTTTGGTGGTCAAAAGACAATTAGAAAGAATTTCAGGTCATCATTATTTCCAAAAGAGACCCCCTTGCCAAAAGTCACACAGTAAGTTAGAAACAGACTTATTTAATGTCACCTCTCTTAATAACATATCATTGCTCTTGCTGTCACTAGAATGAAAATAGCTTCACTTGTCTGTGAACTAGATAGTATGGTTTACTGAACACTTAATGGGAGTGAGCATTAAACTAACATCCTTTCTTCTTTCATAACAAGGTTTGTGAAATAAAGCCTCCTCCACTTAACCCTTCTTGATTGCACAGAAATGAATACAAATTGTCTTGCCCTATTTCTAATTTAAGAGGTCAGCAAGTATTTCTACAGTGTGAGAAATCATGGAAAGCCTTGCTAAGGCTTTACATAATTTTAATATACAACTGGGTGATTACTGACTTCCATTACAAATATTAAAAATACCTTGTGAGAAAAGCTTCTAACACCATTATTTTTGTACAACTATACATAAAAGCATTTATTTTTTGAAAATATGAAACAAAGGTCCATAGTCATGTATCATAAGAAATATAGTTATGTTGTCTCAAATGGAATAAACTATGTAAAACAGAGATTGTCCCTCAATTTTGTGCAACATAAACTCATGGATATAAGTAAGAGTGAGTCTAAGATTGATTTTACATAGGTGTTAATAGATGTAATCTATTAACTACATCAATTAGTAAACATAGTCAGAAATAAGATTTCATGTTCTAACAGATGCTCTAAGAAGTATACAATACACTTCTTAATAGATAAATTTCTATTTGGCCAATACTGAAATCAATATAAACTATTAAAATGAAAGTAATTGTATAACTCTTTGATTCTTAGCAAGTATTTATTGTTCATCAAACTATAGTTTATTTGGTGTAGTTCATTTGGTATCGTTTAAAATCCTAGGCATGATTATATATATTTCAACATATCATATAAAAGCTTAAAATAGCACACAAATGTTTAAAAATCAGGTTTATGTGCTTTGTATTATTTATATAACAAATAAAAAAGAGTAGTATTTCCTATTAAGTTATTTCATAATACCAATACAATTAACTAAAACCACATTATTTAAAATATAACAAAATATTAATATATATCAGTTTATAAAATATGCTATATTATTTAAAGACAGATTTTAATGTAAATTTCTTATATATAAGGAAAAATGTCAAGGTCGTACATAACCTCACAGTATAACAAGGAGGACAAAAAAGGAAATAAATGGAGGAAATAAAAAAATGGCAGATAGAAAATAACTGGTGGCATGGTCAAAGATACCTGGTATGTTGGTAATGTAGAAAATAAGTATAACTTTCTGTCCAGTAAGAAAGCCATAACTACTAGAAATATCATATCCAAACTAAAGTACAATAAATTTAGTTTAAATTTTAACATTAGTTAAAAATTGAAGAATGGAAAAGTTTCAAAAAGAATATTTAAATATTTTTATTTAATGATTAGAGAAGAGAGGTCTTTATTTTTTCTAACTACCATGGAGAATTAAAAAAATTACATTCATTGAGTTTACATAATTCCATACACTTATTTCTCAAAAAGAAGCAAGAGAAGGGTGGGAGAATATAATCAATACATACTATATTGCTATATCAAACTAGTAGACACCAAAATATTAGCATCACAAATGGCAAAATAATAGAGAATTTAAACAGCAGTAAGACTTTTGCATTAGGGTACATATTTTAAAATAGCTTAGTCATTATATATATATGGTTTTTGGGTCACACCCGGCAGTGCTCAGGGGTTATTCCTGGCTCCATGCTCAGAAATTGCTCCTGGCAGGCATGGGGGACCATATGGGGCACCAGGATTCGAACCGATGACCTTTTGCATGAAAGGCAAACACCTTACCTCCATGCTATATCCCAGGCCCCAGCTTATTCATTATTGTGCCTATTAAATCCAAGTACCTATTAATCAATTTAACAAAGAAATGAAAGACAAAGAAAACTACAAAGCACTGGTTCAGAAAAATAAATTAAGGAAAGCATCTTCAACAAGTTCTGTTTGGAAGACTGGTATGCTACAATAAAAAATATACTCAGACCTCTATTTAATGCCGCACACTAAAGTTATATCAAAATTGATTAAAGACCTTGATATTAGATTTTAAACCATAAGGTACTTAGGGGAATATGTAGGTAAAACACGCCATAACATTGAAATGAAAGGCATCTTCAAGGATGAATCAGCCAAGCAAGTAGAAGCAAAGATAAATCAGATTACATAAAACTAAGAAGGAACCTCAAAGGAAATGGTGACTATGACACAATATTTCTCACACAAAAAGAGAAACTAATTACCCAAGACCAAATTAGTAAGGGTTTAATATCTATGACATACAATATTTTGGTCAAGCTTAACATGAACAAAACAAACATCTAATTCTTTCCAGAAATGGAAAAAAGAAATTCAAAGAAGAATTATAGATGCCCAAAAGACACATATTAATATATTAAATTATAATTATTGATATATTAATCTTCAGGGAGATGCAAATCAATACAATGAGATACCATTTCACACCAAAGATACTAGCACACATCACAAAGAACAAGAACAACCCATTTTACAATATGAATATTTCACAAATAAGTGAGCTTCCACCAATATTGCTACTAAGAATATACCCTAGAGCCCAAAGACACAAGCAGAAAATTCCTCTGCATTCCTATGTTCATTGTGACACTATTTACAATAGCCAGGATCTGGAAACCATACTAATGCCCAAGAACAAAAGAATTGATAAAGAAACTGTGGTACGTCTACACAATGGAAAGCTTTCCAAACTTCAAATCCAGAAAGATAGTATAAAGTTCAGGGCACATGTTTTACTTGTACCCAATCTTGTTTGAATGTCAGCAAATCTATCCTCTGAGACATCACCAAAGGTGACCCCAGAGGCTACTGAACACAGAGAGGGACACTGGTGGTCCCATACATCATATCATCTGAAGTCAAATCATCAAGTCCTTTAATTCAATCATGAGACACAGAACTGATTTGGATATCACTGGGAGTGGCCTATCAGGCCCAATGAATACTACTTTGGAACCCATGAATAAATGATCACTTATTACAGTCACTATCTGTATCATTGCTTTTATTTATTTTTTTTGGTTTGGGGGCCACACCCATTGATGCTCAGGGGTTACTCCTGGTTATGCACTCAGAAATCACTCCTGACTTGGGGGAATCATTTGGGATGCTGGGGGATCGAACCAAGGTTCATTGTAGCTGGCACTTGTGAGGCAGAAGCCTTACCTCTAGCGCCACTACTTTGGCCCCAATCTATCAGTGCATTTAAATTCAGTTCATTTCTAATAGTAAGTAAAGTAATGTAAATATATCTTGCAAAATGTCTTAAGTTCTTCAACCCATCTTATTTTCCTGAGAAAAAATATTTTTATTTATTTTTACATTTTTAACTTAAGAGACATTTTGAAAATCAAAATTCAAGCATTGCTTGTTTTGTTTTGTTTTATGTGTTCTTGACAAAAGAGTACATAAGCATTATGTTGTATGCTGTACATTCCTCAAGTACTTCAAATAATAAGATTCAGCTAGGTCCAGGCATCTCCAGACAATTCTGTTAAGTTTCAATGTTCTGCAAGAAAGAATAGTTATTAGAAAGAGGGCCAGTGGTGCGAGCAGTAAGGCATCTCTGCCTTGCTGTGCTAGCCTAGAATGGATCACAGTTAGATCTCCCGGCATCCTATATGGTCCCCCAAGCCAGGAGCAATTTCTGAGTGCATAGCCAGGAGTAACCCCTGAGTGTCACCGGTTGTGGCCTAAAAAACAAACAAACAAAAAGTATTACGGAGGTATTATAAAGTTTATTTTTAAGGTATTTCAAGGAATGTTTATAATAAAAGTGGTTTATAGCATAAATTGACTTGGTGGAACTTAGGGCAATACTATGAGTGGACTTCAGAAAGAATTAAAACCGAAACAAAAATGAATGAGAAAACCTGATGAGATACAGTAGACTTTAAGATGATTATCTTGCATGGGTTGATCCTTGAGCGTGGCTCAGTGGGACTCCACAGTTTCTGCCCCTGAAACTTCTCCCAATTAAAGGTTGGTAGAATCAGGAATTAGATCATTTATCTTTATTTTCCTTAGGAAAAACAAGAGCTATTTTATTATTTTAAGGTCATTATGCCTCCAGTCCAAGTGGTTGAAGTATCATTGTCAATGGTTCTATCATTTGAGTTTAAACCCAGTGAAACTGGAATATCTCAGCACCAATTACAAACTAATATAAGCAGTTCACTCTACATAATACTACCCCATACCATTCAATTTGTTGTGGACATATGGTCATATTTTATGATGACTATAAGACTTCAGTCGAGAAAACTGTGACAAAATAAGCACTAAACCTTATATTTAAAAATTGCATAATAATTTAAGTTGAATTCCTAGCCTCATTAAACATAGTAGCAGATTTGAGCCTACTATGGTATATACCTAAATGGTATTCCTACACATTTTAGATATTCATTTTATTCTTTGTTACTGTCTAGTGAGCAAAGTACATGTTCTTCTTCTAGCATATGCTGTCATTTTTTGCTTTATTTTGTGTGAGGTTCACATCTGATAGTATTGAAGGTTAACTCCTGGCTCTGTGCTCAGTGCTCACTCTTGGTGGGCTCCAGAGACCATATGGGATACTGAAAATTGAAATTAAGTCTGAAGCTTGCATGGTATATGCATACCTACACACTGTAGGACTTCTCCAGCCCACATATTTGATTTTTATTTCACTCATATATGGCATAATGTATCTAAGCCATATCTAAGCATAAATTTATGCAATGCTTGTGATATCACTACTAAATACTGAGTTACATATTAATTGAAAACTTGATAAAATCATTTCGTATGTTACTCATCAAAAAACATAGAACACTATCTATATGTCCTTTGAAATGACAGAGAAACATGAGACCAGAAGCATCACATGCATACAATTAGTCAATAAACCCTAGTTCTTTCAGCAAGAAATTTCATCAATTTTATTAACATAATGACTCTGTAAAAGACAACAGAGAACAAGATGTTATATGACTTGTAATTGTTTTAGAATGAAAGGCCTTTTCTATTTAAGAGTGAGAGACATTTAATTTTATTTTGATAATATGAGATTCAAAATGTTGTTTATTCTTAGGAACAGATTTAGTAACTTTAAATTTTAAAAATATGCAAATTTAGTGTTAAGTTGGTTATTAACTTTCTTATTGTATTATTTGTAAATTCCATTACCAAATTTTTTAAATGAAAATTGAAGGCAGGCATAACAAAAATCTAATTATCTTTTGTGTAAAGCACCATATGTTGCTGCTTTTACATCAAAATAAAAAAAGAATATCATTAAGATTTTAAATAAAACTTCGTTAATGCTAAGGTGAAAAGTTGAACTGCACCACATATTGCACGAGAATTTATTCATGACATAATTGATTATGCTCAGCATCCATACAAATGAACTAACAGAGGAGGTGTAGTTAATCATTTAAATATTTGACATAATATTGCATAGCTGTGGTTCTCAAAATGTTTGAAACTTTTATGAGAGGAGTAAAATCTGGAAATGTGAAAATGAAGTAGAGTGAGATATGTATATCACCTTACAAACCAACCAGATTATGTGCTGGCAATACTTGCATAAATATTTCATGGATATTAAGAATTGAATGTATACTCTCCAGATAGAGTTTTTAAAAATTAGGATATACATCATTTTTATCCTTATAATTATTATTCATCATAAAATGTTTGACTTTTTTCTTATTATTGGAATAATATGATCTCACATACTGTTAATATCTATCATTTAAATACAGTAAGTTAATAAGTATAATTTAAATAGAGTAAGTTTCTGCTTTACTCTCACCAACACGACAAAGATCCTCCATTATTTTCCTTATATAATAGTAGATAGTGTTTCCTAAACATGTTCCAAATACATATAGTTTGATTTTTTTAAACATTATTTTTCTACTAATAAATTTTCAGTTGAAAAAATTATGTTTTATGGATTATTATACGGTAAATTTGTGACTGTTCACTGTCGTATCCCTATTTGAATCTCTCACAGTAAAAGAAAAAAAAACACTCAAGGCAGTCATTTTCTAGATTCTGAACTACTGTTGCAAAAAAAACAGAATATCAATCATTTGTCCATTGGTAGGCTGCAATAGTTGCTTTGACTTTCTCTCATAATAAAAATAAATAATAGGTTTCTCACAATTAGAATAATCTTTTTGAAATCCATCAAATCATTATGATACTAAGAGATTTGCTTGTCTCAAATTGTATGTATGTAGCTTTGTTTGGTTTTAGGGGCACATTCCAGGGGTACTCTCAGCTATATGGTCAAGGATAATTTCTGGCAAGGCTCCGATGATCATAATGATAGCTCAGGTTCTATCTGCAAGGCAAGCAACCTCACTAGTCCCTGGTTTTATCATTTTAAAAGACTAGATTATCTTTAAGTCATTTTATTATTATTTTTATTGTCTTATTGTTATTTTATTCTTATAAAACCACAATTAAAAGAATATTTTTTGAACCAATACACAAATGTGTAAAAATATGTTATGGTATATTTAGCCCTAGTATATTAAATTACTCAATTACACACTAGATAATTTCACATTGATTACATTTTTTTTTAATTTTTGATAGTAGAGTTTTTCTCTAATTGGACTTTTGTTTTATTTTGTTTTTGCTTTTGGGACACACCTGGTGATGCTCAGGGGTTACTCATGGCTATGTGCTCAGAAATCAAAATCGCCCCTGGCTTGGGGGACCATATGGGATGCCGGGGGACCGAACCATGGTCTTTCTTAGGTTAGTGCTTGCAAGGCACTGAAATACTGAGATTCTTTCTGCTTTTTACTTGTTTCGAAATCTTTTTTTTTGTTTGTTTGTTTGTTTTGTTTTGTTTTGTTTTTGGGTCACACCCGGCAGTGCTTAGGGGTTACTCCTGGCTCCATGCTCAGAAATTGCTCCTGGCAGGCACGGGGGACCATATGGGGCACCGGGATTCAAACCGATGAAATCTTTTAATGCTGCAAAACATTTAACTGATTGATGATATACATTTTAATAAGCAAGTAATCCAGAGTTCAGTATCTCTCTGTGTTCCAAATTTTTCTTCCGTTTTCTCCACTTTTACCTTTATTCTATCAACTGTCTTATACTTTTGGTTGATATGAACTCACCTACCAGAGTAAGAATTTCAGAAAATATTGACTCATTCAACTGAAAGGATGCAGGAACAAATAATTCATCTTATATTTTTATCTAAAATTAGTTATAATTGTATTTCTAATTAGGTGAGTACAACTTGTCCTTTTTAATAGTTTTTTTTTTCTAAAAGTTAGAAAATAAAAACTTAATGAAACATTATTTTGTTTTGTTTGAGTATTGGAGCCTATAAGCTGTGTTGCTTAAAGACTCTTTCTGGCTCTGTGTTCAGAGAGCCTCTAATGTTGCTTGAAGGAGCATATGTAATGGTGGGGACTAAAATAAGGGTTTATTACATGCAGGTGACATAACTCCTGCTAATGTCTTGCCTTTTTGTTTTTTTGCAAGGGGTGGGGCAAACCCAGCTGTGCTTAGGGATTACTCCAGGCTCTGCACTCAGCAATCACTGCTGGCTCAGGGACCATATGGGATACCAGTGATCAAACCTGTGTCCATCCTGGGTTAGCCACCTGCAAGGCAAATGCCTTACCACTGTGAACCCTGATAATTTCTTGAGTACAAATTATATATATGACCTCATAATATTTTTATTTTTTTCTATTTCAGAGTTGTAGGGATGGGGTAATGGGCAGTAGAGCCAGGGGTTGATCCCATGATGGTATGCTTCAAGGATGGAGAAACCCTGAATCTCTTAGGCATGGGAATTCCTTTTCTTCCCCAGTGCTTACTGTGCCTATGGAAAAAAAAAGTGGGGGGAAAGCCAAATCCTGCCGCTCCAGCACACGTAGTTTTTCTTGTTTTGTTTTGATTTGTTAGTTTTTGACATTATTTTCCTTCTCTTTTTTCTTCCACTTTCCTCTTTCTTTTTCACTCTTGTGGTTATTATTTGGTGACTTATTTTTATTTTTATTTGCCGGGTGCATTTTTTTCTTCCATTTTTCTTTCTTTTTTTCCTTTTTTTCTCTCTTTTTTGGTAGTTATTACCAAATTTTTTTCTCCCTTTTTTCTTATCCTTTTTATCTCCAATGATGGTGAAATGGATGCTCAATCTACAACAAGCTGTAAAGTGGAGACCAGTTGCACTAGCATTCTGTTGGGCAAAGGAGGAAGATATGGGATACAAGCTGGGAACAGGGGTGGAAGGAGGACAGCACTGGTGGTGGGAATGCCCCTCATTCATTGTCACTATGTACCATAAATGATGCAATGAAAGATTTGTAATGCACTTTGGTCACAATAAAAATTAAAAAAAAAGAAAGTATATGCAAACGAGCTAGCAAATAGCTTAGTTTTTATAAGTTATTTTTATCAACTATTAAATTTATAAATGTCTGAAGTCTAAAAGCTTTTATATTTATCTTTTATGTCTGAAATTTCTTCCTTGTGAGGAAAATTACATAATTTAAACCGTAAACCCTTAACACATATACACTAGTGCTAAGTTTGTTTTAATTAAATGACATTAAAGTGTGAGCCACAATTGATAGGCATCAGCATCAACAAGCTAAAAAAATATAATAATCTGTCTGGAACTGATATAATAATCAGTCGACAACTGTTATATAGTCCTCTAGGGAAGAAAACTTTAATTTTTGAAAATGATTTATATTTAATTCTAGAATATGGCATCAAGCAAGGACAGCTTGCTTTTTTGTTTTTAATCAAATTAAAATAAACTATCTGGGGCCGGGCGGTGGCGCTGGAGGGAAGGTGCCTGCACTTGCCTAGGACGGACTGAGGTTCGATCCCCCGGTTCCCATATGGTCCCCCAAGCCAGGAGTGACTTCTGAGCATATAGCCAGGAGTAACCCCTGAGTGTCACTGGGTGTGGTCCAAAAACAAACAAACAAAAAAAAAACTATCTACACAGGTTTTAAGGTTTCTTGAGATTTAAAGATAGAACATATTGACAAAATGTTCAGGTACCTCAGCAAGTACACTGATCATACAGTATCTACAGGCCCATATAAGCACTCCCACCTCTACAGAAGACTTTGAGATATACTAAAAAATATTGCTGCCATTGTCATGAAGTCAGTTTGTAGATGAAACTAACCAAAACAGTGTAATTGCTTAATCTTAAAAAAATACAAGTAGGTTTCTATTTTCAAACTAAAAATTGCAATTATATGATGATGCTTCAAGAAAAATAGCAAAGAACAAAGTTAAAACATTTAAAGTCTCAGGATTGCTCTTTGTGAGGACATTATGTTGTTTCACTATTTTGCGATTTAAAATGCCTAGTTTATGACAACAATGCAATTAATCAAATTAATAACATTAGTTTAATGACTAAATCCATGGACTTCATTTGTATAGAAGTATATTTGTACCTGTGTGCCTATTACGAGACTCTGCTACTTGATGTTGACATTTCTTCAATTTCTTTCAGAGTGGTGTCAGGATTATTCTATATCAATCAATCTGCAGGCAGAATATTTTTTCCTCTTTCTATAATCTCTAAGTTAATTTATATTTCACAGTCTACTAAATTGGACAGAGAGGCCACCTTGCTTTTGTTTTCTTTAGCAATGTCCTGTGGCAGCTTTCCTCAAGGGATGCCACTGTAATTGACTATCAATGCCACTTATTAACAACTACTGGGTATCAAAGTGCATTTAGTGTGAGATATAAAAATGTTTCTTGACTTATTCTGTCCTTCAGCTTTAAGTGAAGAAATTCAATAGGTGGAGTAAGAAACAGAATACTGAAAATGAGAACAAAAGAAAAATGTCATTGAGTAGAACTTCAAATTTAAAACAATTGTACATTGCTTAATAAATATTTAATTGAGATTTTACATGTGGTATATAATATTCTATAGTATTTAAATATTTTGGTTAAAGAAGTGCTTAAGAAATTAGCAACTACATTACTAAACACTCTCTTTTATTTTTATCCAGTTACACATTTTATAAGGGAAACATTAGATTTTCTTAGGGGAAGGCAGTAGTAATTCCAGACTTTAGTATTATCTCTCTACCTAAGCAAAAACCCTGCTTTTTGTCCAATATTCTAATTGGTATTGATTATGTAAAATTTTGAATTTGTTAGTTTCAGTTGAGAGGTGGGGTAGTTTGATATTGGATGTTACATAATTTATTTAATTTTATTAAGCATTAAAACCAGCATGATGGTGGCAACTACATGGATGGATTTAGGGGATATTATTTTTGAAGAAAAGAAGATCTATTACATGTGTTAGATTTAAAGATACACAGCTTAGTGAGCAAAGGTGGTATTTCTAAAGACTCAACCAGTATCAACCACCTATATAGCTTTTCTAATAAGAACTTTTTGTTGTTGTTATTGGATCACACCCGATGGCTCTCAGGGGCTACTCCTGGCTCTGTGCTCAGAAATAACTATGGCAGGCTTGGGAGACCAGAGGAGATGCTGGGAACGAACCACTGTCCATCTTGGATCTGTCATGTTCAAGGCAAACGTCCTACCACTGTGCTATCTCTCTGTCGCTCTAATAAGAACTTTAGAGAGGAAATGTTGAGGAAGTTCAAGAAATTCAGAGAAACCGTGAAATTAATAACTAATAAGCTTCAAGAAAATATGAGAGGAGAAAAGATAAAACTTCAAATGGAAATGACAGAAATAAAAACCTTGGTAGGCAAAATTAAAAACTCACTGGAATACCTCATGGTTCAGACCCATGGGACACGGACATCAGCATTGGGGGAGCAACCAAGGGTAAGACTAAATGCTACAGGAGGGTCCAATCTGAGTAAGACTGGGAGATGACTAACCAGTGCAGTGAGGCTGCAGTGAGATCAATTTGCTATGTGGCCTCACATTGTGTCTGAGCAAGGAGCATCAACCTAACACAGAAAAACATCACCACACTTAGTGAACAAAAATGACTCAATTAACATCAATTAAAATCACCCACCAACATAGCTTCTTTGTTAAGGACTGTAGAGAGGAAATGTGGAGAATCTTCAAATAACTTGAAATAAAATGAGGAAATAACCAAACAAACATCAAATAAGACTCAAGAGGAGATTACAGTAGAAATGAGAAAACTTTAAACTGAAAAATAGGTCTACAAAACTTGGTAGGAAAAATGAAAATCTTACTGGGAAGCCTTATCATCAGAATAAAAGCTGCTGAGGACATAATCAGTGAACTGGAAGATGTGCAGCATATCAACACTATACAACAGAAGAAGTTGGAAGAGAACCTTAAAACAAATGAAAAGAGATGGAAAAAATCCTCCTATAAGTGAACAGACAATAGACCTTTGAGATAAATTCAAGAGGAATAACATAAAAATCATTGGGGGTCATAGAGAACAAGGAGAAAGCCCCAACAAAGAAACAAATCAAAAACATCATTGCTTAGCAGTTTCAAGAAACGAAGTTGCATGCACCCACATCCTGTATGCCTAAATAGTACCATCTAAAAGAAATCCAAATAAAAGCACTCCAAGTCACATGCTAGTCATAAATGTGAATACCCACAGATAGGAATTGAATACTGAACGCAGCAAAATAAAAAATGGAAATTACATGCCAAGGAGAATCCTTAAGATTTGCAGCAGATTTATCACAAGCAACCCTTAGAGTTTGAAGACAGTGATGGGATATTGTGGGGGTAAAAAATAATGAAATGACTGCTTCATCACTAATACTTCAATCAAACAGACTTTCTTCTAGGTTTGAATCAAGAATACATAGCTTCCTAGATAAATAAAGTTCAGGAATTTTACAGATTCAAAGCAAATTTATAGATTCAAACAAGAGCTAAAGGGTTTAATTTAAGGAAAGCAGACACCACAGATATACCAAATTTCTACAAAAAGATTGCAAAAAATATATCGCATATAATTATGTGTCTCAATATTAATGAAATAAACGCACCAGAAACAGAGAGGCAAAATGGATGAGAAATGTTAACCCAAAATTTTACTACCTGAATGCAACAAAATGGTCAATGCAAACATAAACTCGAAGTTAAGGGTTGCTGGACAATTTTTCAAGCAAACAACTCCCTTAAAATGGCTGCAGTAGCTATACTAATATCAAAAACATAGATTTCAAACTTAAAGAGGTTATAAGAGACAGAGAAGGTCATTTCTTAATAATCGAAGTATATGTCCATCATGAAGAAATCACACTCAAAAACAGATATAAGCAAAATACTTAAAACAACTGCTAGTAGACTTGAATAAAGACATCAAAAAGTAATGAAATATTCATGGGAGACTTCATATATCTTGTTCTATCTTGCTCAATCAGGCTAAAACTCAACTGGATTTGAAGAATGAAAGCATAGAGGGGATTAATAGACATATATAAGAAGTTTAATCCCCAGAAAGCTGAATATACATTCTTCTCAAATGTATATGGGACATTCTTCAAGATAATATGCTGGGTCATAAAGCATACCTAACAAAAATCAAATGTATCGAAATTGTATCAGGGTCAGATAGATAGCACAGCGGTGGAGTGTTTGCCTTGCATGCGGCAGTTCTGGGAGGGATCCGGTTCGATTCCCTGCATTCCATATTGTCCCCTAGCCTGCCAGGGGCAATTTTTGAGTACAGAGTCAGTAGTGACAACTGAGCAGCGCTGAGTGTGGCCCTGAAACCAGTCAATCAATCAATCAATAAAGTTTTTTTTATTAAACAAGAAATTGTATCAATTATCTCTCAAAAACTAGGCACTAAATTAGAATTGAATTACAAACAGAAATGAGAAATAATTTTAACACCTAGAAAGTAATCAGCTCAAAAAACCAAAATATATAAATAAATAAACATAAAATCCCATGTACAAAAGTCAAGTCAAAATTGATTAAAGACCAGGATATTGGACCTAAAAACATAAATTACACATTGAAAATGCAGGCAGAAAACTCAATGACATGGAAGCTAAAGGCATCTTCAAGGATGAAACAGCTTTGGCCAAGAACTTATAAGCAAATATAAACAAATAGTATATCATGAATCTAAGAACCTTCTGCATCTCAAAGTAAATTGTGATGATACAGAGTCCCCACAGAATGGAAGAACCCAATACCCAACTGATGAGAGTTTAATATCTAAAACATACAAAGCATTGATACAGCTTCACAAGAAAACTAATTTCTTTCCCAAAAATGGAGACAAGAAATGAAAAGATACTTCCTCAAAGAAGAAATATAGCTGACTAAAAGTCACATGAAATGATGCTCACCACCATTAATATTCAGGAAGTATCAAATAAAAGCTACTGTAAAAACATCTCACACCACAGAAAACAGAATACAACAAGAAGTATAATAGCAAAACAGTGTTGGTGTGTATGCTAGGAGAAAGTTACTGTCATTAGCTGCTGGTGGGAATATACACTAGTCTAACATAACTGAAAAAACAAAGACTTATTTCTGTGTTGTTAATTCCTCAAAAATTAGACATTGAGCTCCCATGTGACCCAGCATTACCTTTCCTGGCAATATAACCTAGGAGCCCAAAATCACAATGCAAGACAGGTATCTGAATTCTTATGTTCTGTTCACAATAAAACTATTCACAGCACTATTCATAATAGCCATAATCTGGAATCAACCCAATTGTCTGACAATAAATACATAGATGAAGAAATCATGGTACATCTATACAATGTGTACTATTATGTTGCTGTAGCTGTTTTGTGAAGTCATGCAAATTTTTTTACACGGATGGCAATGCATTCTATTATGCCGAGTGACATAAGTAAGAGAGAGATGTATATACAAAATGATCATACTCATGTATGATACCCAAACTTAGTAGTACCCAAACATAATAGAGATAAGGGTCAGAGGATCATTTTATTGTAGAAATCTTGCCATATAAGTTGGACAGTGCTGTCAAGGTAGAGATCAGACCTCTATGACAGTGATCGTTGGGAATGATTATTCTGGACAAGAACTGGGTGCATAATGAGAAAAGTAATATGTATGATACTCTTTCAGTAATAAAATTGCAACTCAAACTGTCTGAAAAGAAAAAAGAAAGAAGAGAAAACTAAAATGCCTGTCTCAGAGGCAGGCAGAAAATGTGCATTTTGGAGGTATGAATGCTGGACATGCATGACTAAAACTTAATAATTAATTCAATACATGTAACTACTTATCTCACAGATTCAATTAAAGAATTTATTTAATAAAAATGTTTAGTGTAGTTATTCACTTCTTTCTCTGACTAGAACTGGATCAGAAATTCATAGAAAATTCAGAAGAAAAAAGATGAATGTATTATGTAATTATATTGAATATAATCAATTTAAAATGATATAAGTTTTAACGTAAGGATCTACACTTGTTTAAAATCATTTATTTTGTCTATATTAAACTCCACAGTTGAATATCTTAAATTGTCACGTCTTAAGTTGTAAACTCTAGCTCAACTTAACTCTAGTTGATTATTGATATGTAACATGATGCTGACTCTCCAAACATTCAAGAGTCCATGATCAAACTCAGTTCAAGCCCTTCTGAGAAAAGTATATTGGAAGCTGCTAAAGAAGCTTAGTCTTCCTTAGTAGTGGATTTGCATGTTAATCCAATAAACATCTTCCTCTTTTCTCTATATTTTGTATTATTGTAATTTAAAAAAGAATCTACTGTATGTACACTTATTCTAATTTAAAATAAAATAATCCACAGGTGACAACCATGCTGCGATTCTGATGAACTTAAAATGTTAATATGTGGAGAATTATGGATAATATACAGAAACTGTAAAGTTGGGTTCTTATTATTGTTCACTCTGCAAGTCTAATGAGATCACACTTTCCAAATTATAGATGCATAAAAGGGGATTTTCTGCTATAGCTCTTTTCTGTGTGTCAAAATATGCATCCCAGTGTTGGTTGAAGTGAGTGTCATATAATGTGCAATGTGCAGTTCAACTAAGATGATGTCATAAATTACCCAATAATTTTTAGATGTTCTATCTATGGTTCCATTTTCCCCATATTTTAAAGAAAGAAAACAGCACAATATAGAAACACTCTCTATTCTATGAAGAATGAACAATGTTGATATGAGAAATAATATAAGATTTACATTTTATAATGGAATGCAAATTGGGGTGGTGTTGTCTAGAATTAGGGTTATCAAAGAATATTACCTTTCTATCTGAATAACCTATTATTACACCAGCACAGGCACATAATTACAGAGCATTTTTTCTTTGTCATATAATCACATTTAAATCATATGAGTTCTTTTATTCTATCCTTGAAACCTCAGGCCCCACTAGCACTACTTGGTTTAGAATTTATGCTCCAATCAGCTCATCCCAAGTGAATTCCTCCAAAGCATGTGCTGCTACCTTTGCACTGACATAAGAGACAGATAGCTGAACACAGAGCTAGAAGTAGATCCCAAGTATCAGTGAATGTAGCAATATATATACCTATATATTAGAGTATAAGCTGAGTTTATACAAATTTTGTGCCGGAAAATCCAAACTCGACTTATAATCGGGTCATATAGGTTATTTGATTCAGTGCCCGGGCACCGAATCAAATGTACGTAGTCACGGGTGATCTTCTGTAGTCTGCTGGAGGGTGCGGTGTTTCAATCGGCTGAGCTGAAGTTGTAGGCAGCAGAACAGAATTGTATACCACTGAGCTATTTAATCCACAATATTCTGCGCTTTGTATGAGACAAACAGCAGAGATGATGATATCTGCGAACTCTGTGATGATGACAAACTCTATGCTGTTACATTCACATCAGATACAGCTGAAGCTCTGTTTGGGCATACAGATGATGAGGATGAGGAATCCAGTTTTGAAGGATTTTAACCTTTGTGTTTTAGCTTGAATACCTGTTAAACTACAGTTTTCTGCACTTTAAAGTTTTAAAGTTATTGTTGCTAGTTTACAGTTTTTCTTTAGCAATAAATATTGAATACCATTTAATCTACTTATTCTTAATTATTATAGTTGTTTTGGGTATATATTTTCATTTTTGAAATTTACCAGTGGCTGCTGCATTTTCCAACTGAGCTTATACTAGAGTCACTAAGGTTTCCCAGCTTTTAGGGTAAAATTAGGGGGATCATCTTATACTCAGGTCGGCTTATATTCAAGTGTATACTGTATATATAATATATAAAAACAATAATTATGTAATCAACTGTATTAAATGCATTGAATTTAATCATAACATATATTAATATTATGTGATTTTTATTAAAAAACAATTAGGAGAAGTATTAGATCAAGAAAAGTGTAACAATATAATTTTTAAGTCCTGTGTAAATCTCATTCCGAAAGAAGATCATGCTTAAATGATCAAGTCTGCTGAATGAAAAATAAAAGATGTGAATATCAAATGCATTTCTATACACTGTCAAAATAGTATTCAAATCTTATTTCTAGGGGCAGAGAGATACCACAGCATTAGGAAGTTTGCTTTGCATGAAGCTGACCCGGGACAGATTCGAATTACATCACCAAAACCTGTCAGGGGTAATTTCTAAGGGGACCAAAGAGTAACCCCTGAGTACCACCAGGTGTGGTGAAAAACAAAACAAAACAAAACAAAACAAAAACATAGCTCTAATTTAAAAAGTTTAGAATAAGAAAAAATAACATTTAGAAACAAATTTCTTTTTTTTTTTTTTTTGGTTTTTGGACCACACCTGGTGACGCTCAGGGGTTACTCCTGCATATGTGCTCAGAAGTTGCTCCTGGCAGTCACAGGGGACCATATGGGGAACCGGGGGATCAAACCGCAGTCCGTCGCAGACACCTTACCTCCAGCGCCACCGCCCAGCCCCCTGGAAACAAATTTCAAAGAAGTGTATAAGACTTATACTCTTAAGCCTATTATATACATGTGGGAAACTTTTTAAATGACTTCATAGAGTTAATAATTATACAATATAAGCAGAAACAAAGATACTTATAGAAAAAATCACAACTTTTAAAATAGGTTCATCACACTTAATTAAAATTTTTTTTCACAACGGTATGTAAAATATTAAAGAAAATGTTTTTTTTTCTTTTGGCAAGACCATATTCAGTCGATCCTTACTAAAACAGCCTTTGACTCTGCACTCAAACTTCTCTATTTGTATTTCTCAGGAAACCCTGAGTGTTAAAAACTGCACTCAGTACTCCTGTACTCAAAACATATGCTCAACCTCTTTTATTCTCTCTCTACTCAGGGAAATAGAAACTGAATGCAAATTAATCATCAAGTGTGCACACTAAAAGTGTTAATAGGTAAATAAGAAAGAAAGTAAAATATTGCAGGAAGTCATATAGTGTTGGATATTAAAAGAAGTGTTTGAGGGGGCCGAGTGGTGGTGCTGGAGGTAAGGTGCCTGCCTTGCCTGCGCTAGCCTTGGACGGACCGTGTTTCGATCCCCTGGCTCCCATATGGTCCTCCAAGCCAGGAGCGACTTCTGAGCACATAGCCAGGAGTAACCCCTGAGCGTCACCGGGTGTGACCCAAAAACCAAAAAAAAAAAAGAAGTGTTTGAGATATTGATTAACATACATATATAAATATGTGTGCCTGAACTTATAAGTAAATGCATATTTATAATACCTCAACAAATTAATAAGGGAAAGAAAAACAATGCCATAACAATAGGAAAAACTTTACACGTATTTTCTAATTATAGAGACAGAAATAGAATATACAAATAACTAATACTGTTTAAAATAAAGATTCACTTTTGGTTAGTGGAATATGGGAAATGTGTCTCCTATAGTTGTTGTCATGTTCTTCTGATATTACAAGTTAGTTGTAATTTTAGGGACTTAATGAGTCATGAGAAGTATTCTTAAGATGGCACCTAGATTTAAATGTCTTTTATAATTTAAAAATACTTTTAAAACAAAACTTTATTAAATTTGAATTTTTCATTTATGAGTAAAAATTCTTTAAATGTGGGGGGCTGGGCGGGGCACTGAAGGTAAGGTGCCTGCCTTGCCTGCGCTAGCCTAGGACGGACCGCGGTTCGATCCCCTGGTTTCCCATATGGTCCCCCAAGCCAGGAGCAACTTCTGAGTGCATAGCCAGGAATAACCCCTGAGCATCATTGGGTGTGGCCCAAAAACCAAAAAAAAAAAAAAAAGAAAAAAGAAAAATTCTTTAGATGTAATAGAATGCTCTCTTAGAGAATATCTGAGATATTATCAATGATAATGCAAAAATTATAGTGAGTAACATACCAAAATAACATCTAAATTTAATATGACTTCCTCTTTTGAAATCTGCTAAATGGTGCTTGATAAAATATAAAAATATTAACAATTATGGATGGCAGCTCTCTACAATTAACAAGATATTTTGAACAATCTAATAATCTATCAATAAAGATTGAATAAATGAGGTACATTCGGTCAGTGTAAGGCAGAAATCTATTTAAAAGTAACAGATCTCTGTAGAATTATAAAAATTCAGGTTTGATGTTATTAATTTTATGCTTGGTTTTAATAAGTCTAGTGAAAGAATATACCATTGTTTTATGCTAGGGATGGTATATATTAGTAGGTAGATATATTATAAGAAGCTATGAATTTATCAGGGAAATACAAATGACATCTATAAAGAAAATCTAAATATGATGACAAAAATGATCCTGAAGCAATCTATAAGATAGTAAAAGGCTTAAGACAATGTTCAAAAAATAACTGTGTTTATATTAGCAATAGGATTTAAGAAACTAGAAATAATCCATTTTCTTTTTAATTTCAAGGGTTAGAGAAATAATTTTGATATGGATTTCTTTTGGAAAGACACACACAATAGAACCCTACTGCTTATTTATACTATTTCCATTAATATAAAATACATCTTTATGACTAAAACATTTTATTTCAAGTAGATACTTACTACACATTATTTCTATGACAATATAAAAGAGAAAATTAAAGATACATAACACTAGAATTTGTCAGAGGATGGAAATATTTCTCTAGATTTATGTAAAGAGCATAAACAAAATAAACATAAAAAAGCATATACATAAAATTGGGTTTCCAAAGGATTAATCTGGTGATATGGTAGGAATATATGTTTGCAACTTTTAAAATATATGTATTTTTGCCTAATACAACAAATAATATTCTAGAATACCACCTAAATGGCCTTGTGGTTCCCAGCAGAACTGGGTTTGATTAATACCTATCTTCTGACCCTAGTACTCAATAATCCTAAGTGTGATAAGCACTTCCTAGGCTATTCCAAAAATACTAATGCACAAAGTTGGAAGCCTAAATTTGTATGTAAATAATTTAGTTTATGTATAAGGTGATGAAATTTGAAAGAAATTAAATATTTTCTCTAAAATTTAGTATTTGTCTGATCACTTAACTTGCTGATTTTTGTCTGAAATGTGATTTTAAAACCATGTGAATATTATAAACAGATTTAAAACAAAACTCTTTTCTATAAATAATCTGTACAAATTAAAATTTATCAAAAAGTGAGCCAGTAACTATTTAAGTAAAGATGTTTAAAAAGTGGAACTGGTGAGGCGGCGCTAGAGGTAAGGTGTCTGCCTGCAAGTGCTAGCCACGGAAGGACTATGGTTCGATCCCCCGGTGTCCCATATAGTCCCCCCCAAGCCAGGGGCAATTTCTGAGTGCTTAGCCGGAGTAACCCCTGAGCATCAAATGAGTGTGCCCCCCCCAAAAGAAAGATGTTTATAAAGAAAAGATGACATGCAAAAATGTAACATTTTATAAACCATGCAACTTATAGTTTAAAATATTGTTTTAATTATTCAGAGTTACTTAATTAATATTTTATTTTATATTTTAATCTATGGAAACACCATGGTTTACAATGTTGCGCATAATATAGTTATTTCTGGCACTAAATATTCCAACACCAATTCCATTACCAGTACAATTTTTTTTTCCATCAGTGTCACCAGGTTCCACCTTCCCCAAGTCTGTTTCTTGGTAGAAATAACTCATTTATTTTAATGTTACTTAAGGCAGCTGAATGTAATAAAATTAAAATAATTAAAACTTCACTTTAATAAAATTTGTGAAAAAAAATTTGATTTTTGGTTTCTGGTCACACCTGGCAGTGCTCAGGGGTTACTCCTGACTCCATGCTCAGAAATTGCTCCTGGCAGGCACGGGGGACCATATGGGGCACCGGGATTCGAACCGATGACCTTTTGCATGAAAGGCAAACGCCTTACCTCCATGCTATCTCCCGGGCCCCAATGAAAAAATTTTATATCTCACAATGTGATAGTTAATTCATTGTCAAACAATTTACTAAACTAGTTGAGCATTCTGTGTATTGGTTATTTGGTAATTCAACATATAATCTGGTGGTGTTGTTTTTTTTTTTTTCTGGACGTCTGTATGGTTGAATTATAGGATCTATGGAACTGGGATGATAAGTCAATCTGATGATAGGTATAGGTTGTGGATTTGATTGCCAGGGCATATGGAAATATGGAAATGTACTGGAACCTACCTACCTTGATTCCAAAAAAAAAAAAAATCCAGAGTTCTCAGCTCCAACACTAGCATATCTAGAATTTTAGGTGGTTCTTTGTCACTGTAGAGTTTATTTTTAGAGGTTAGTGAAAATTCAGTGAAGATGGACTCTTCGCTTAGAAGAAGTTGTGGGATTGTCTGTACAGCTCCCAAAACAATGTTGGAGACTTTCCAAGTGCCCCTTCGGAGTGATAGCACAATATTATCAGCTGTGAGTCACATGAACCCAAGAGTTTTTGCAACTTGGATTGCTTCTTGTTTGAAAGTTACATGATTCTGTGGAAACTGGCTGATGAGCAGACACGGCAGCAGCTGTGGGTGATTGGTGTGTCTTCTTAATATGTGTTTTATAATAAAGAAAATTGGTAATTATTTTGGTGTCTTTGAGAACCACAATGTATCACATGATTCAAAGTGTCCTCATCAAAACAAATATGTAGTGGGGTCAAACTGGTAGATTTTGTTAGACATGATGGTATGTATGAAATTCTCATATAATCTATAATCTATATTAAAGCATAAAGAATAATATTCTTTGTTGTTAAATATATAGGCAGATAATATAATAATAATGTTGCTTTTGTTAATCATTTCTGAGGCATAAGTTCCTCATGGAAATTGTAGTTAAAGAGTTTGGGCATCGGGCCCGGGAGATAGCATGGAGGTAAGGCGTTTGCCTTTCATGCAAAAGGTCATCGGTTCGAATCCCGGAGCCCCATATGGTCCCCTGTGCCTGCCAGTAGCAATTTCTGAGCATGGAGCCAGGAGTAACCCCTGAGCACTGCTGGGTGTGACCCAAAAACAAAAACAAAAACAAAAAAAGAGTTTGGGCATCAAAAAGTTCATTACTCTCTTCACTAAATAGCTTTTCTAAAAAATAACAATAAAAGTACTAAGATGTGGGGCCAAAGCAGTGGCACAAGCAGTAGGGTGTTTGTTTTGCATGCCCTAATCTTGGACAGAACATGGTTTCATCCCCCAGTGTATCATATGGTTCCCCAAGCCAGGATTGATTTCTGAGTGCATAGCCAGGACTAAGCCCTGTGCATCACCAGATGTGGCGCGAAACAAACAAAAATACTAAGACATATAGAATCTCATTTCTTATTGAGTCTTTAAATTAAGTATAAGATAAAAAATTATTGTTTCTTTTTAATATCCTATTAATATGTGAAATGAAATAGATGCTCAACCTTCTAAGACATTTTCTGATATGTATAAGATAATATTCCATGAAAGGAACAAAAATTTTACTCATTATCATAGTGGCCTTCACCCTTGTTCCCATACTTAAACTAGTTATTACATCAAGTACCTCTTGATAGAGGGAGAGGATAGGTCAGCACAAGAAATTCAATCATATTTTCAACTAAAAATCATCCTGAGAAAGCCATGTGTCCTTTACTTAGAGAATTATATTGGAAAAACAAGTATATATACATTAAAGTTATATAAATGTACTACTTATAGATTACTATTAATATCTAAAAATTATGGAGATCAGATCTTTTGTGTTCTGGAAATAAATATTGTTCACTATCAAACTTATTCCCATATTGACTATATTTTGTTTGTTCTTGGCAACACCTGGTGACTCTCAGGGGTTACTTCTGGCTTTGTGCTCAGAAATTGCTCCTGGTTTGGAGGACTACATGGAAACACCAGGGGAACAAGCCACAGTCCTTTCTATGTTAGCCACATGCAAGGCTGCACCATCGTTCTGGCCCCTAATTGCATATAATTTTAAGAAAAATGTTAAAGTTACTTAAAATTCCCAATGTACCTTTTTACACTACCTTATGTCAATAAATTGAATAGTTATTTAATGTCCATATTATGAAAACTTGAAGAAATTAATGTACCATTAAACCTTGAAGGATTCAAATCTGTTTTTTCTCACATCTCATTTGTATTTCTTTGCATTGTGAAAAATTATCAGATGAATTTTGAAAAGATGTGTTGTTCAATAAGAAAGCCATTTGGAGCTACTGTTAAAAATATGGTATTTACTGGATAAATTCAAACACTGCTATTTATCCTGGCAGATTCTGGAAAGATTCTGGAAAGAAAATATCATTTTCTGTATCTAGCCCCTGATATATTATGACAACTCTTTTATTGACTTAATGCAATTTTGCTGAAGACATTACTTCTTAATATCTTATAGCACATCATGTTTGTGCAATGAATGCATTAAGACTTGTATTAATAAGACATGTATTCATGAGACCTATAGAATATAAATAATTTGTTTATTATTAAATACATTGGAAACTTTGTGCCAAAGAGAATTAAATCATTCTAAAATTGTAAATTTCTATAATAATAGTGAAATTATTAGTAATACACTGACTGAAATATGCAAATGTATTATTTTACTAAAATGGACTGCTGTATTTTATAAAATCCCAAACTAATAAGTAGTAGGCTAATTTGTGTGTTAGATAAAACTATACTTAAATATAGAATTCCTAATCTTTTAATTCTGTTAGAGTTTATATCAAGTAGTTATTTAGGGGCTATGATATAACTTGATATTGAGGCAAATGTACTAGGAAATTATCTTGCAAGAACATTATTCTCTATATGGTCTGTTCCATAGTCCTGGTAGAATCTGAGTGACTGTTAGTAGAAGCAGAAATTACCATGCTACCTAAACTATAAAATCAGAACTATAATTACTGCCCCACCTTGTTTGTTATCTAGTTTGAATTTGATAGACAGTGTTATAATTACTACGCAAATACTCTCAAGATAGTTCTTTCACAAATTACACTTTTATTTCATAGATAAGTGGAGGAAAAATGAACTCTTAGGACTAAATATTAAATATAAATATAAATGAGTTAGCCGTCCTTCTCCTATCAACATGACATGTAACAGATTCAAATTCTTGCAAAATCCCGAGTTTGAGCCATAATAGTATTATTGCACCATAGTCTTACCATGGTATTGTTCAAAATACTTTATCTCAAAGATGTAGCATAACAACATATGTAATCACAGAATTCACCTTATTTTGTTTGTTAGTTATGAAAGCACATTTTAGCCATTATCAATGCCTATTGAATACCCAATATCGATCAAGTCAAAACATCAAATATAATACATTTAACATTTAGACTCCCTAAACTGATTATGCCTGGTAGCTAATAAATTCCATAACATGGGGCCGGAGAGATAGGATGGAGGTAAGGCGTTTGCCTTTCATGCAGAAGGTCATCAGTTCAAATCCCGGCACCCATATGGTCCCCCGAGCCTGCCAGGAGTGATTTCTGAGGATAGAGCCAGGAGTAACCCCTAAGCGCTGCCTGCCGGGTGTGACCCAAAAATAAATAAATAAATAAATAAATAAATTCCATAACATAATCCTTATTACTCTTGTACAGTACTTACTAGGAACAAACACAGGAAATGAGAAACTAAGGAAATAACAGTTTAGAAAGAAAAAAAGAAGCAAACTAAGATCTGAACCCAAAAGTATAATGAGAAATGAAATCTGGGGAGCAAGAAATGATGTAAGATGACTCTACTTTTTCAGTCAAGTTTTAGAAAGTATTAGAAAGTTTTAGTAAGTATTAGTTTAGAAAGTATTCGTTTAGAATTAGTTTAGTATTAGAAAAATATCAGTTTAGAAAGTATTAGTTTTAGAAAGTATAGAAAAGTGGTAATTGATCATAGAGTAGTGAAAGCTCCATTTTTGTACTTAAATTGGAAAACACTTTCGAAAAGAGACCTGACTAATTCTCAGATCAGTTGAAGATTTTGAAGTTATCAGAGTTTTCAAGCCAGAAGTGAGAACAAGGCTTGGATGAATGTCTATTTTTTATATTTTTTTATTTTTTATTATATTTTATTTTATTTTTATTTAGGGGCTCTTCCTAACTTCGGGCATGAGAAGACTGCTTCTCTTTGGTGCTATGGGAACAGATAGAATATTTTATTCTGTCAAAGAAATGGAGCAGAGAGTTGAAATCTCCAAACTCAAGAGAAGTAAAAAGGGACTCAGGGTTTGAAAACATGGGCTTTGTGAGACAAATGTGGTTCCTCAGCGACCCTCAAGGAAGATTGCTATCTAAGGAAATTGCAAAGCCTACCCCAACAGATCCAAGCTAGAGATAGAAAACTTTGCCCTGGAGAATCTAAATCACCCAAAGAAAAAAAACTTCAAATATAAAACTTCTATTTCATTCACTTCAAGACTTACCCAGAAGTAATGTTTTCTTAACATTTCTGTTCACTACCCCCCCCCACACACACACACATACCGTGATTTCCAGAAAGGCATACAAACAGTAAAGTTCTCTGTGAAGCACTGACAGACAGCAATAGCACACACTTGCTCTAAATAGGTGCTAACAAATATTTTCTTATTCCATTAATAAATTCAGTCACATGCTTGTCAAATTCATGTTATCGCAAATCACAGAGTGATGGAAAAACTTTTTGTGAGTCAATTAATATGTTCCCGGGACTCAATAACTTCTTAAATGAATTTTCTATCACTTCTGTACAATGTCGATATAGAAGTGAGCAAACCCACATAGAACTCTAGAGTTCTTACATTTTTGCTTCAGTGAAGCTAAACCAAATTACTTAATAGCTTAAAGTCAATTTCCTATCTTTTCACATTTTTGTCATCAGTATTCATAAAAAGTTTTAGTGTAGTTTCTGACTAGCAACTAAAAAAGACACTAGTACTCTACTGCGTATCCATGGAAATAGAAAATGAGTCAACTTTTTTGATAAGATTATGCTATCTTTGGGATAGGTCATAATGACACCAGGTGAAAAGAAATGCAGGACAAAAAAGGGCCTCAAGCAAGTCTGTCCTCATTAATCTTATCTCAGTTTCATTGCTCCCATTTGTCATTGGCACTGTATCCTTCATCCCTCTAGCTACATGAGAAAATGTCATTGAGAGTTCTGGCTTTGATAGAGTAGTCTTTGATAATTCACTTCCAATTTTCGAAAGGGTTAAAGAAAAGTTACCAGATTTATTTAGCTATAATTAATGTTCAAATTAAAAAAAAACATCATGTTTCTTTCCCATTTCCATAGGGAAGCAGTTACTTTTTTAATATCTCTGTTGTATATACTGCTTCATTGATTCCTATATTATATAATATAAGGTATGTAAAGGGCTTATCATAATAGCTGCATGTAAATGCTTATTAACTAGTAACTATTTGGATTATTAAATCACCACTACTATTAACATGCTGTTTAATGTGCTTTCCATTTAATATACTGAAAAATTAATCAAATGATGAGGAAACAGTTCAAAGACTTGGAGTGCCTCCCTGGGATGCACAAAATTCTAAGTAATTCCTGGCAACAAATGCCCCTTCCAACACCATCTTGGTAGTCCCTAGCACAACTGAGCTGAAGTCAATCACTGATATATTCAATGTCTTCACAGTCACTGGGCCTTAGAGAACTGCTTGCATGGCATCCCAAAACAATTGAACAAACAAAGCCATGTGTTTTCTTCTTTATCTGGAAAATAGTTAAATCAGTAAAATCATAACAATCAAATGTTGCTCCTATTTAAAATTATCTCTTGACTTCGTTATTTTTTTGTTTATTTATTAAGAAAATTTTAACTCATGGTTATACAATTAATATTTTGAGAATCTTATTCATTAGTCCTATTAGCTTTCATGATAATGTCAGATAGAGTTAATTTCAGTTGTATTTGTTCTGAAAAAATTTGTCACATATTTATGTTCACCATTATTATCTAGAAATTGATATATAAGATGCATAAATCATAATAACATTAATTCATATTGCTATTTTATTTTATTGTTTATTTTGATTTTGATTTTTCTGCCACATGTGCTCAGAGTTGACTTCTGCCTGTACACTGAGAGATCTCCACTGGCAGGCTCAAGGGAACATATGGGTGCTGGAGATAGAGCCTGGATTGGAAACTTGCAAAGCAAGCTCACTGTTCACTGTACTATCCCTCTGGCCCCAATTGTTGCCTATTTTTAGAGTTGCAAACCTTAAAATGTGACTTTTTCACACACTTTTTTGTCTATTTTCTTGCTTTCCTTTCATGTTTTCATTTGCATTTACTTTATATCTTAACAAACTATAATGAAGAGCTGTATTAATTTATTCTGTGATGAATCAGGTCAACTCCACACAGATTTTCAGACCCTGTCTTTTTCTAATATAGCATAATTAAAATTCATGTGCAATAGATAGCATTTTTAATACTTACTGAAATCTTATCAACAGCTTTGAAAACCAGGCCTTTCTTTCTGAGGAATTTCGGTATAATTATATGTATAATATGTGTATATGTATATACTATATATGTACACTTATATATTACTATATATGTACACATATACTACACTTATACTGTAATTTATGTTTGTATTTTATATATTATTGATAGTTACATTTGAAATATTAAAATGAACACATACATAAATCGAAATATGAAAATAAGGAGACAGACTTTCATATATTTGAAGGAGAATGCTGCTACATTTTAAATTAAAGCCAATGAGAAGGAAATTTTGACATAATTGATAGCCTACTTATTTGAAATATCCTTAAAAAAGGTGACATGAATGAAACAAAAGCAGAGGTTACCTACTAAGCTAATATTGAATTTTATGTGACACTTTTTTTTAAGTGCTACATTCTGGGCTTTGATTTTTCATTTGAAGAGGTGAAAGGTAGTTTTATAACCAAGTTTGGCAATGTTCAAAGAAGCACATTAACCCTCTGATAGCTCTTCATCTCTGAGTGCTGTTATTTTTAAAATAAATAAAATTTGCAGATCCTTTATAACATTTATATAAAAAGGATAAATCTTTTAATAAAAAAGGAGCAGAGGGCTGGCGAGATGGTACAATGGGTAGACACTTACCTGGCAAATGGCTGACCTGATTTCAATTCTGACATCCATTATGGTCCCCTGAACATTCACTAGAGTCATTAATGAAGTCAAAGCTAGGAATAATTCAAAGCATTGCCAGTAGTGGCTCAAACTTGAAAACAAAGAAACAAGAAAAAAAGAATGAGCAGACAAAATAAAAGCTAACATTATTTCCTTTTAAATTGCGCTACAAGCAAGAACCGGGGCCCGGAGAAATAGCACAGCGGCGTTTGCCTTGCAAGCAGCCGATCCAGGACTAAAGGTAGTTGGTTCGAATCCCGGTGTCCCATATGGTCCGTGCCTGCCAGGAGCTATTTCTGAGCAGACAGCCAGGAGTAACCCCTGAGCACCGCCGGGTGTGGCCAAAAAAAAAAAAAAATTGCGCTACAAAAGAAAAAATGATTCATGAAAGCAACAATATACTTTGAATTCCTTAGTATGTAAAGATTGTGCTCCTTACAGTTAAAGTCAGTTTGCTAAATAAAAGTTATTACTTCTTTTTCATTTCCTTTAGTATGCAAACTTTTACTTCAATTCTTTGGTTATCTACATTATTATCAAATTATGGGGTCAGAGAGATAGCACGGTGGTAGGGTATTTATTTGCCCTGTATTTGGCTGACCCTAGTTTGATTCCCAGCACCCTACATGGTCCCCTGCGCATGCCAGGAGTGATTTCTGAGCGCTGCCTGTTGTGGCCCAAAAACCAACCAACCAATCAATCAACAAATCAATAAATAAAGTTTAAGAAAGCAAATACAAATGATATAGTTTACTTGAATTTCTTTAATATATGTTGGGATCAATATAAAGTTTAATGATTTCTTGTTTAAAAATATCCTCAAAAATATGTGCTCGCTTCGGCAGCACATTTACTAAAATTGGAACGATACAGAGAAGATTAGCATGGTCCCTGCACAAGGATGACATGCAAATTCATAAAGCGTTCCATATTTTTAAAATAACATTCACAGCACAAAAAATATATATATTCTCAAAATTTTAATTTGCATTATATTTTTCTTTTTCTAATTTATTTCCCAAAACTTAATATGTATTGTTCAGTTCATTAATCTTAAATATTTATTCATTTTATATCATATTTTTTAGACTTTATTTTCCGTCATTTTTAGTTTTTTTCTTTTTTTTAAGTATACTCACTTAGCATTTCATTTGCTGTTCTGATGTCTGGGAGTCACACTCCTAGCTGAGTGATCAGAGTTTTTAATGGAAGAACTCATGAGACTTCAATCACTTTAGTTATAATTCTCATAAACACCCTGCTGTGGTATAAACTCCACAGCTTTGCTAGGGTTCCCAAATGGCATTTCCACTAGGCTTATGCTCAAAACACATGGGTGGTAATGAGGTCAAACTAATTGTCTTACATTTGTAAGACAGATAGATATATGTGTTACTAAGTCATCCCTGAACCTCTTTTTATTGTTTTTGAGAATCCCTTCCATATAATTTTCTTTTGCTATCCTTGTTTTATCTAAGTTTTAAGAAATGTAGTATTTGTAGTGAATATAAAAGATAAAAATATTAATGAGGCAAGCACATGTCAACCAAAAAATGTAAACACAGGGACCAAAGGATGAGACACTTTTTTCTTGCACTTATCTGTCAAAATTTCAATCCCTATCAACATATAATTCCATGACCACCACAAGGTGTGTTCCCTGAGCACACAATGTCTGGTACCAAACAAAACAAATGAAAACAAAACAAAACAAAATGAATAACAGTTTTTTTAAAAAGTGAGTTGATCAGAAGTTTGAATGGATTAGATGGAGATGGTCTGCTATAACAAGAAATGTTTTATTTCTTAATTTCAGACATAATTAGGGCATGGCATCTTAGAATATTCTGCTAAATAAACCTTTTATCTGCTTAGTGAAAAGATATACTTCTTATTGATTAATGGCTAAATTTGTTAAGCACTTTTTATTAGAATCTTGTGAAATGTTTTTCTATGCACTCTATAGTAATAAATTGTATTAGTATATGCAGTTATTTGCATTTAATGTGCTTTAATTAATACAAGTTGTAGAACTTATCCAAGTATCTCCTTTCAACACCAATAATTGTTCGGAGTGATCATTTCCAACTCTCATTGTCACAGTGGTTCTTCTCTGCCTTAACTGCACTCTCCTATTTTTGATAAGCTTTGTACCTTAGACTGATCTTGGAGATACTTATGTCTATTGTCTTTGATATTAATAACAGTCTATGTTTTTATTATAACCCACAAGTGAGTGAGATAATTCTGTCTATTCCTGTCTCTCTGAATCATTTCACTCAACATAATTTCTCCATACCCATCCATGCATAAGCAAATTTTGTTTTTTTATAGCAACTGCATAGTATCCTCATGTTTAGATATACAGTGGTTTCTTTAGCCCCTCATTTGCTTTTGAGCACTTGAGTTTGTCCAGATTCTGGCTATTGTAAATAGTGCTGTGATGAACACAGAGGCAAAAGGTTTTTGAACATTGTGTATTTGTTATGTATATTTTGAACATTGTGTATTTGTTATGTTCTAGGTTATGTTCCTAGAATTAATTAATTAATTCCTTGAATTAATGGATCATATGAAATTTCAATTTCTAGTTTCTACGGATAAAGCAAATTTTCATATACTTTTTGGGTATTTGTATGTATTTTATTTTTTTGTTGTTGGTTTTTTGGGTTTCACAGCCGGCAGTGCTCAGGGTTTATTCCTGGCTCTGTGCTCAGAAATGGCTCCTAGTAGGCACGGGAGACCATATGGGATACTGGGATTCTAACCACCTTCCTTTTGCATGTAAGGTAAATGCCTTTCAATCACGCTATCTCTCCGGCCCTGGGTATTTGTATTTCTTTGAGGGAATTTCCATTCATCTCTTCTCCCCATTTTTTGATGATGATCCACTCATCTTAATAATTTTATTAGGACTGAGGCCGGAGTGGCACAACGGTGGGTATCTGCTTTGCATGCACTAACCTAAGACCAACCTGATTTTATCCCCTGGTGTCCCTTATGGTCCCATATGGTCCCCAAGTCTGGAGTGATTTCTGAGCACCTAGCCAAAAGTAACCCCTAAGCATCATCTGGCATGACCCAAAAACCAAAAACAAACAAACAACAAAAAAAGATTTTATTAGGTCTGAGAGTAGCTCAGTGATGAAGCAAATGTCTTACTTGTTTGATACCCTGAATTTGATCCCTGGCACCACAATATTTTTATTTCAATATGAATCTCTAAAAGCATA
Organism: Crocidura indochinensis; assembly: GCA_004027635.1. Lineage (NCBI taxonomy): Eukaryota > Metazoa > Chordata > Mammalia > Eulipotyphla > Soricidae > Crocidura > Crocidura indochinensis. The sequence goes on along the minus strand of PVKC010005354.1, from coordinate 415 downwards.
TGGGCAGAGCAAATTTACTACATCCACTATTTCTAATTATAAAGAAATATACTCAGACTTAGATGCATTGTTAGTATTCTCATTATATATATATATATATATATATATATAAGTGTGCATATATATTTATATGCACATATGAACTTGCTCTAAAATTTTTTTTCTTTTTCTTTTTTTCTTTTTTTTATTATGAGAACAGAGATGCAAAGAAAGAGAAAAGGGTAAAGTTACAGTGGAAGGACAATCACGCATAAACAGAATTCTCAGTAGTCCCATCGATGATGTCCCAGTCTTGAACTTTCAGCAATGAACAAGAAAAACAAAACAGAGCCCATGTACAATTACTTTGTCCCCCAAATCTCCAGATTGTAGTACATACTATTTCTTAGCAGCACATAATATAATCTAAAGACAT
>PVKC010005353.1:0-33413 GCA_004027635.1 Crocidura indochinensis | reverse complement strand
AAAAGCAAAAATAAAATAAAATAGCTTTTTTTTTTAAAGAATTTCAATGTCTCAGAAAAAAAAACTAAACAAAATTTTAAAACTTATAGTTTAAAATTTATACTAGCTTGACATTATAAAAATTTCAAGACTAAACAGTCTTATGGACATTGAATAGGAATATAAAAAATGATCAGACTTAAACACCAAATCCAAAGTCAACAGCAACAGAATCGATACCAAATCTACAACAAGCTAGACACAGAGGGGGCCACTTATACTAACAGCCCAGGAGGCCAAAAAAAAAAAAGGGGGGGGGTTATAGGATGCATGCCGGGAACAGGGTGGAGAGAGGACAACACTGATGGTGGGAATGGTCCTGGTTCAATGTCACTATGTACCTTAAATATTACTGTTAAAGATTTGTAATTCACTTTGGTTACATTAAAATTATTTAAAAATACTATAAAAAAAAGTTCAGTAAATGTTTGTTAAATGCGTGAATAATGCAGAAATTGATGAAGTCCATGGAGAACAGTGGAGCTGTGATGGAAGGCATTCAACAGAAGAGATTGCCGCTAGTAAGAAGAAACAGAAGAGAAGGTGCCATCCAGTGCAGTTCAGTGGGTTGGTAAAGAAAAATGCGGATGACACGTTTGACATTTTATTTATTTACTTTTGATGTTTTAAATATATTGTTTCCAATTAACTTCTATCATAAACAAAACTCTGTTATATGTGGGAGATGGTGGCAGAGAGGAGGTTAGTTCTACCCTAATCAGGACACAAAAGCACTTGAATTTGACCCTGATTAAATGCAAGCCCCTCTTTCCATAAACTCTCTCACTGGGTTCTAGGCTGTCAGCTCTTTGATCCATAGACCTTCACATTCATATTCATATGCGGGAGAGGGAATTTTAAAAGTGGAAACTGCTGAGGAAGATGCATATGTCAGACTTGACAGCAGGGCTGGAGAGATACTACAGCGGTTAAGGCGTTTGTCTTTATAATGCAGCTGACCCCAATTTGATCCCAAGCATTACATATGTTCCCCCCTGAACACCACCAGGACTGAACCCTAACCACTCTGTAAGCCAGCAGTAAGCCCTGAGTACCACCAGGTGTGACCCAAACCTTCTCCTCAAAGGAAGCATACTAATAGTCATTGAAAGTAAATGACTTTGAATTTTGGGAACCAAAAATATTGGGAACCAAAGCTCCCAATATGAGAGGTAGAAGTGTGCCATTCACACAAAGATTCTCACCAATGATCAAATCTGATACATAATACGTGAGCACTGTAAGAAAAATACAGACATTCAGAATTTACCGTTTGACTTTGATAAATGGATAAGAAAACCCACCAATTTTATAAGGGCTTCTTGAACCATATTTATTGGAAATTAGAGTCAACTATCTTCAAAAATTTTAGGTTTCACTCTATGGTTCTCTTGGTTTCATGCTCTGGTAGTCTTTTTTTTTTATTATCACAAGTTGAATTTTATTGAGTTGGGTTTTGGTCATCCCATTTGTGTCATAACAAACATTTTTAATATATTTTATTTAAACACCTTGATTACATACATGATTGTGTTTCGGATTCAGTCATGTAAAGACCACCACCCATCACCAGTGCAACGTTCCCATCACCCTTGTCCCAAATCTCCCTCCTTCCCACCCAAGCCCCGTCTGTACTCTAGACAGGCTCTCCATTTCCCTCATATTTTCTCATTTTTAGGACAGTTCAAATTGTACTTATTTCTCTAACTAACCTCATCACTCCGGTAATCCTTAATGTCTCCTAACCTGGAAGTGAACCTTCATACACGCTTGGGCTGGGATTTCTATGCCAGTCTGGTGACTTTCTCCAAAAATATTGTCACTAAAATGAATAACTAACTGCTGAAATGAAACAGAAAGATATGTAAGCCAATATGGTCAAAATAAAAATTATTATAAAAATATTGATATTTGAGTAGGTTTTCATGATGATTAAATGTGGACATTAATTGAGTCATTAATTAGTATAAATTTAAAAAATAAAGAGATGGTTAAAGTTCCAACTAAAATTATCAGAACATCAAATTTGTGACATTCTTTTCAGGTGAAATTGATGTCTGCTAGTTACTTTGTACTTAATCTAAAATCCTGGTATTGTATAGAGCATTGGATATTTAACACAGTTCTTTTAGGTTGCTCTTTAAAATAATAAAATGTCATATCTACAACATGTTTGTAACCATAGTGCTTAAATAAAAATATTAATAAAAAATAAATAAAAGTTAAATATCATAGTTGGTGACCAGCCCTTTGTTTTAAGCAGGCAATTCTATAAAGAACTTGGATGATACCAAAGGTTACATAGGACATTGCAATGATATAAATGCAAAAATTATCTTTAAAAATTGAGGACAAAGTTAATCATTTAGTTTTCTATATTTTAATTAAGGAGTGACTTTTAGCTTTTATATTGGGATTTTTTTGTTGGAGACCATGAAATGTGGAAGGATTTTTCTGATATGTGATTTGAGAGTAGTAGATTTGAGAGACCATTTGTTTTCCATTTTCAAAATCCTTTGCTAGTACTTTCTTATCCTCAAATATAATAGATTTGGGAGTATGGGGTTCATACCCAGCAATGCACAGGGACTATTACTGACTCTGTGGTCCCAGGATTTAACCTGAATCTTCTGCATTCAAAGCATGTGCTCAGCCATTTGAGCCATCTCTCCATTCTCAACACTAGTTTCTTTTTCCTCCTTCCTTTTTCTGCTTGTGCAGATATATTTCTCAGCTCTTTCCAACAAATAACTCACTATAACTCACCGGTTAGAACACAGAATTAATTATAACCTACTTGCTGTATTTTTCCAGCTTCCCAACGTGAAACTCATTTCTTAAACAGTGTCTCAAATTGTCTTTTCAATAGAATTGCATGCAGGCTCTTCTTTGGGGTGGGGGGGACTGGCCCTTGTCATCGTGAAAAATGGAAAACTCAGACTTCAGAGATAGAAACAAATACTATGTGAAAACTTTTAAGAGATTTGTAGTTATTAAAATGGCAGATCTACTGGGAGCAGAAAGAGCAGTGTGTCATGGAAGAAACACGGGAAGGAGAGACAGGAAGCATTCTCCTGGCCTTTTCAATCCTGCGTTTTAAAACAAAACAAAAAAATTTTCAGGGAGAATTGGAAGGGAGCCAACCTAATGCCGTTATTTCATAGAGCTTAGGGACACACCAGGAAATTACAGGCCAGTTAGTTTGACTTTACTTGTAGGGAAAGTATTAAAAACTGCTGCAGGAGATCAAGTAAAAGGATGCTTAGAAAAGCACAGCTTGATTAAGGCAAGCCTGGGCAGCGTGGTTTTCGGAAAAGGAAGGTCATGTCTTAGGAACTTGTTGAAATTCTTTGAAGCTATTATGACCAATACAGTCTTCAAAGCCTGCAGGAGGCCCTGATTCTGCCTATCTTTCTTGTTCCACCTCAGTGCTTCAGGGATTCAGATCCCAGCTACATCAGGGCCTTGGCACTTCACATTTAGAAACCACTTATCAAAATAGCATAAAATAATCTCGGATGGAAGATTTTTAAAAGCTGGAACCAATTAAAACAACCTGATATTTATAAATGTAAAATAAGGACTTGGAACAGAATTTAGGAATATTGAGCTATAACAAAGAGGGACTATGTAGGAACTAACTATAAAAACAATCTAGGAGCTTGGAGACCCAAATCTACACTGTTGGAAGCACTTCTCACCCAAAGCAAGGCAAAGGAGGATAATTCGCCGTGCTTAGAATCTTACATGCACAGGAGAGGTATAAAGAGTTGCAACTGAGTGGATTTTGTTGAGATAGGAAAAGGAGTGGTTAGATAGACTAACAGCTCTGAGCCAACAAGACTTTCACAAGACAGAAAAACAGAACTAAGAAGTCATGTCCAGGCTAGTAAGGTCAGGATTCCATTACCTCAGGAATAAGATTCCAGGGTTCAAATGCACTTACTTCTCAGATCAGAAGTCTGGAGTTCTGTTTTCAATGAAAAGAACGCAAGAAAAGGCATTAAAAAACACTTGGGCCATGCTTGCAGCTAATCTGGACCCCATAGCAAGTAGTCAGCAGTCCTAAAGGAGGAAAAGTCCGTTGGGATGAATAATATGGAAGTAGAGGAGTCTTTGAGCCAGCATAAAAAAATGCATGAGCCACAAGGTTTGGGGACCAGCTAGGATTGTCTATCAATAAAATATTTGTTTGATAAGACAGAAAATTAGTGAAGAATTTCAAGAAATAGGGCCAGAAGATAGCATAGAAGTTGAGACACTTTCTTGCCTTGCATGTGCCTGACCCTAGTTTAATCCCTGGTACCACCTGGTCGCCTGAACACTTCCAGAAATGACCACTGATCAAAGAACCAGACTTACTCTCTGAATACAGTTGTCTATGACACTTTTCTCTCATACATGTACTTCCCTCCAAAATTTCAAGGCACATATCAATAGAAGAGCAGACATAAAAATTTAAGCAAGGTTGAGCCAATGAAGTGTGTCCATCTTTGCTTCACCAAGTCTGGACAGGGATATATGATAGTGTATACCAAATACTTAACTCTCTATGCCCACCATAAATGAAATGATGCAAGGAAGGAATCAGGAAGACTTTTACAACTATATCTATGACTGTGAAGAGTTCATACTTATGAATGATCATACTGACTATTTATTTAATATGTTCATATTATTATTTCTAATTAATGGTAACTAAAATATTAGTCCATTGAGTTATTAATTGAATATATGTGTATTGAATCTTGAATATTGACCACTTAACATATATTAACTTCTATAAGACACTCAAAGACCTGCTAGTAGATACTTACAAAAGATGAAGGCAGGGCTTAGATTATATAATTATACTATGTAAAATATGTCATGGAAAGAAAAATGTTCTCATCAATTTTTGCAATACAAAAAGAGATAAATTTGAGGACTAAACCACATGAAAGAATACCATCTACCAGTGGGCATTCTAAGTGACAATGGATCTAAGATTATCTAAGGAAGCTACTATTAGTAATTCTTGAAACTGTAGCCTGTTTATTACTTTTCCTACCTCAGGTAGAAACAATATAAAAAGAATAGCTATAGGTAAAGACATCAGAAAACTTTGCTCCTGTTATTAAACCACATTGATAACTTACTTTGTCCAAACATTTGGAACAAAGGAATTTTAAATTCGTATAGAAAATTTTATGTAGATAAGAATGAGTGAGTCTTGGAGGGAAGATGAAACTTTAAAACACATTCAGAGATAAAAGTGTGGAAAGAAGTGCCTATTTGATATTAACTAATTTTGTGTTTCTAAGAGAATTGTCAAGAGCAAAATTCATGTCCAGAGTACCTTCTTCTTGTTGGGAGAGACACAACCTAGTGGTTAGATGCACTGATCCAAATTAGTTTGCTTCAATGTGTACCCTGATTCTGTTATTCATCAGTAGTTTGATCTTGGTCAAGTTAGTTAACTCAACTGTCCTGCTATTTTCTCTTTGTAAAATTAGTGTAGATGGTGGCATCTATTTATGTAATATTGATGATTAAGAGAGATAATATAAAATATTTAGCAATGTTAACTATAAATATAAATACACTGTTTATTAATCTTTAATTGTGATTAATATGTTGTTAAAGTTAAATATATTTAATATGTTGTTAAAGTTAAATATAAATTTAAATATATTGATAAAGTTATTCTCTCATAGTAAAGGTTGAATTTTTGCATTGGAGCATGAAAGAACTAAAGATATCTATGAAGATTTATTTTTAATTTTATTGTGGTTAAAAAAACTTCTTATTTCTATGTATGCAATTCAGTGGTGTTAACTATATCCATACTTATGCAATCAATCTCCACAAGAGTTCATTTTACAAAGCTAAAATTCTATACTCAATGAAAAATATAAGTCTGGGGTCTGGAGCACAACAAGTAGGGTGTTTTGCCTTGCACCTAGGTAACCCAGGTTTGATTCCAGCATCTCATATGGTTCCCCAAGCCTGCCAAGTATAATTTCTGAGCACCATGCCAGAATAACCTGAGTGCTTCTGGATGTGGCCCCAAAATTTAAAAAAAAAAAGTCTTACTTTCTGCTTTCTCCTGGTCCTTGATGAATATTATTCTATTTTGGTTATATTTCTATTCTATTTTGGATTAGATAACCTTAGATATTTTGTAAAGGTGGAATCATATTGCATTTGTTTCTTAGTTTATTTTACTTAGCATAATATTACCAAAATTCAGTCATGTTGCAGTATATGTTTGTCAGAAGTTCCTTTTTATAAGTAAAATGATATATCATCAAATGCATTTACCATATATGTTTATCCCTTTAAATATGGATATAGGGCTGGAAGATAATACAGCAGGTACAGTTCTGGCCTGGCACATGACTGTATTTAATCCCTAGCATCCCATATAGTCCACTAAGCCCTGTCAGAATGCAGAACCAAGTCCTGAGCACCACCAAGTGTGGTCTGAAAATAATCTAACCTCATCAAAATGGGGAGAAGAAATAAACAGGATATACCCTAGGAACACAAAAACACAATATAAAATTGCCCTCTGCATTCCCAGGTTCATTGTAAAACTATTTACAATAGCCCAAATCTGAAAACAACCCAGATGCTGGACAACAGATGAGTGACTAAAGAAACTGGTACAACTACACAATAGAATACTAAGCAGCTGTGAGGAAAAATGAAGTCATAAAATTTGCTTATACATGGATGGACATGGAGACTATTATACTTAATGAAATGAGTCAAAGGGGGAGAGATAGACACAGAATAGTCTCACTCATCTGTGATATTTAAGAAAAATAAAAGACAATATGGTAATAATATCCAGAAACAATAGAGATGAGGGCTGGAAGGATCAGCCCATCATACCACAAATACCACAAAATACCACAAAGAGTGGTGAGTGCAGTTAGAGAAGTAATTACACTAACAACTACCATGCCAATAATAAGAAGAAAGAGAAATAGAATGACTGTCTAGAAGAGAGGCAGGGGGTGAGGGAGGAGGAAGACGGGGGACATTGGTGGCAGGAACGTTACACTGATAAAGGGTGTATGTTCAATGACTGAAACCCAACTATAAGCATTTTTGTAACCATGGTAATTAAATAAAAAATTATTTTTAAACAAGAAAAATGAAAGGAATGCATGGGGATATAAGACAAATTTGCTGGACTTGGCAGGTCATTGTTAATAATTTGCCTTTTTGCTCAACAGGAAGTGGGGACTCTAAATGCTTCTAAAATGGCAAGTGACTCATGTGAGTGGCCTTAGTATTTTCCTGGTGTTCGGGATAGAACAAGTTATGATGGAGGCAGAAGGGAAGCATGGAAAAGAGGCTATTGAAGTATTCCTAGAGAAAGTGTGTTCAGAGAATCAAGTTGTATTTTGAGGGAGCAGTCAGTGAAATTGTGCCAGGAATATAGGGGTGTAAAACAAGTCAACGTGGATTACTTCCACGTTCTGAAATATTCACTCAGATATTTCACTGAGTGAAAATATCTCTGGATATAAAGTTAATTGGAAAAAAATTGGGGAAAGTTTGAAAGTACAGTTTGGGGTTATGCTGAAGTTTAAATATCTGAGCATTAGTCAAGGGGAAATGTTGCAAAAGAAGTCATTTTCTTTAGTCTTTTATTTTTCAGAACCTAGCTTAATAATGAGACAGAGGAAAGATCAAAGGGGTACTTGCTGACCAAAAAATGTAGTGCATTATAATTGAAAGACTAAGGAAAGTTATTTGTAAGAATGGCAACAGTGAACAATAGATGATCATTTGAACAATTTCAATTCAATAGTACTTTCTAACTTCTTGCAATTTGAGTGCCATTCATTTTCTATTCATTTTTTTATAGTGGGTTTCAAACTGGAAATTGGGTGACAGTCTAGTGATTTGCAAAATATTTAGCTGAGTGACACCATGTTTGTCTATCCGTATAAATCATGTTACAATGTATTTATTGTTTGATGTAAATATAGATACATACAGTTCTTTAAAAACTATGCTCCAAGGGCCAGCGCAATGGCATAGCATTAGGGCATTTGCCTTGCATATGGTTGACCTAGGATTCATCGTAGTTGGGTCCCCTGGCATCCTATATTGTCCGCCAAGCCAGGAGTGATTTCTGAGTGCATAGACTGGAGTAACCCCTGAGAGTCAGCGGGTGCTGCCCCAAAACAAACAAATTAAAAAAAAAAAACATACAACTATGCACCAGAGTCTTCTAAACCTATTTTATGGTATATATTTTTTATTTTTAGTTTTTGGGTTTAGGATACACCTTGCCATGTGCTCAGGGGCTAGTCATGGCTCTAAGCTCAGAAATTTCTCCTGGCAGGCTCTAGGAACCATATGGGATACCAGGAATCAAACCCAGATCAGATGTGTGCAAGGCAAATGCGCTATTCACTGTGTAATCATTCCAGGCCTGTTATATTATCTTTTTTAAATTTTCTTTCCTATCTCACTGATGCTGATATTAAGGATACATATATATACACATATATATATATACATATATGTGTGTGTGTCAAGAACTTGTGTAAATTTACATTGTATTCAGCAACTATGTCCAGCATTCAATCAGTACTGTATAATGGACCTAGATTCAATTAGGTCTGGCGTCTGCTGTCCTACTATTTTGGGATTTTATAATACCTTGTAGCCACTCTGTATAAAAGTTGTATATTGAATCCCTAGTTGAAATTGAATCTGTTCTTCATTGAGCCCTATAACTGACCTCATTTATTGTTCATAACTTTAAACCAAAGGTATAGTCCCTAGACTGAATAGGTTGGAAAGAGAAGAATGAGAGGGTCAGAAAACTCATCCAAACAGTCAAAGATGTAACAATGATATAGAGGCTTTATTTCCCTGAAGGGAAAGAAAATATAATTTGGTTTACATTATAAGTTTTCATGAATTTACATTTAACCTCTGATTTTGAAATTCTTACATTTTTTTCTCTATCATTGGTTGCAAGGAAAGAAAAATGAAAACAAAGTAAAGGTGACAAAAGTAACTTGTAGATATTTACTTACATGTGGTGAAAATGAAAAGCTACTCTGCATATTAAGCACTCAAAATTAATGTTAATATGTGAGCTCATGTAGATATTTTACATTGATATATATTGTTCATTCAGATAAATATAATTGGCCAAACTCCCCTAAAACTTTGTTAAGGAGTATGATAATGTAAGTTAGCCAAAATGTGACCTTGTATGTTAGACTTAAAGATACACAGCAAGTTAAAAAACAAAGATCTACTGCTCCTATCTTGTTGAAATATCTGGAACTCAGATGTTGATCCAGGTTTGCATTGAACTTCGTACAACCTTAAACTTCGTAGTTTATTATCATCCTAATTCCTTAATTACAAATTGTTTTCTAAAAACACAGACTTAGTCTCTGTTCCCTCAGTCACCAAGTAACCTTTAAGGAGGTTATCTTCTTCATCAGTGGAAGAACATCTAATTACTCGAATTAATTCTGAAATCTTGCAGTTTCATCTCTGAGGTTGTAAAGTTATCTCAGAGGCCACCAGTTCTGAGCCTTATGTCCTTTTTGAATTGCTAGTCTCATTGCATTCTCAATGATTCATTTTAGGGGTATTACTGGGAGGGAGAAAAAAGATCCTATCTGGATTTAATGCCAAGGTATAATATATTACTTTATGTAGCTAATAAAATTTCAAGGACTGACAGCAAATTTCTGATTTGCTTTTCCCCCAGTAAATATCTGCTTTGAATTATGCATAAAGAATTCTTTCTGCCAACTTATTTCAATTCTCTGTGCAAAATCATCCACAGAACTTTGTTAGGGGGTTCCTACAGAGGTTTCTTTTAAGATTTATCAGCCATTAGAGGAATAGATTCTCTCTGGTTTTGTTTGTTTGCTTGCTTTGTTTATTTGTATTGTTTTTGAGCAAGCACAGAAAAATGTATTGAGTTGGTAAATTGGTCCAGTTTATACAAACGTTTTCGCTTTCTGAAAGCAGAGACACAGACACAGATTAGTCATCAGAAGGGGAAAGAGTTTTGGGTCTCTGTGCTTGAATCCTGTTTTATATTTGCAGTCCCGCCCTATGAGTAGGTGGAGTATGCAATTGCCCTGAGATGTGATTTAAGAGGTGTTGGATATCCTGCCTGTCCAAAAATAACCCCCACACCCTCCCTTTAATTTCAGCACAGTGTCCATAAAACCTTGGTTGAGATGAAATGAAACTGCATTTCAGAATGTTAACCCATTATATTCATTATTCTATCAGCATATATTTGTTTATCAGATACAAACTAGACCCTAAGGGGATAAAGAAAGGCCTTTAGCAAGGCCCAAGGCTTACAGTTGTTATAAGACACCAGAAGCCATTTCTGCCTAACCGAGAGTGATTTATTTACACTAACCCTCTTCTCTACTCATTCGTTCACTCATACATTCAACCCGTCAGTTCATCCATTTTTTGCTGAATCCATATTTTTATGGAAGATAATATTTTCTTACATAGTTCACATTCTTCATTGAGACCCTTCAAGAAAATATTAAACATTCATCTTTGGAAGACTATTCGCATTTGGAAAACTACACACTGTAAAATTTGATCACAAAGATTTTGTAGGACTCTTGCATCAGACAGTTCACAAGTTGCAAATGAGGGAAGTCAGTAGTGAAGTGACTTGTTCAGCTCTCACAGTAATGAATACAGAGCTTCCCATTGCAATTCAAGCTCCTCACTCCAAACTCAGGGTTCATTCTACTATGTCAAGCTTTCCAAAACCTGGACTCTACTATAGTCAAGGAGCTGACAGTTGAGTTTAACCTGCTTCGTAATTGGTTCAAGTTCAGAAAGTAAACTCTGGGATTTTTCACCATTGGCACTACTATGGAAGTTTTTCCCTCATTACAGTTTCTAAAAGAACTTTAACAAGTACAGACTTCTGGGGGCACACAGTTGGCATCAACAACTTTTTAAAATTTATTTATTTAAAGGAAATGCATCGCATAGTTGACATGGTTGATTATAACATATTTGCTTCCAGATAAATGAAGCAAAGTTATTAAAAATTAGAAAGAAAAGGGGATGAGTGGTGGTACAAGCAATAGGGCATTTGCCTTACACGTGCTGACCTAGGACAGATCACGGTTTGATCCCCCGTCATCCCAAACAGTCCCCCAAGTCAGGAGTTATTTCTGAGAACTTAGCCAGGAGTGACCCCTGAGTGTCACTGGGTGTGGTCCCAAACACCAAAAATATTAGAATGAAAAATAAAATAGAAGAGAAGGAAAAATTACAGTAGCAAGCACATTTGTGAAAATTATTGCGTTTCCAATGAAGTAATGAATACACTAGCAGAAGGGTTAGTAAGTTCTTGTTGTTGTTTTTCCTTCAAACAGGTTGTATATTTTATTTATTTTCTTCAAAGGAAAATAGAGAAACTTTTTTTGTAATATCTTTATTTAAACACCTTAGTTACAAATGTGATTGTATTTGGGTTTCTGTCATGTAAATAACATTCCCCTTCACCAGTGCAACATTCCCACCACCAATGTTCTGAGTCTCTCTCCTCTTTGTCAGCTCTCTATTTTGTTAAATTGGGGTATTCCTTTAGAGATGAGAGCATCAAACAAATGAAGTTGCCAGAAATTCAAAGCACTATTACCAATACTGTTACTTTTAAGGGTAAGTACTAAGCTACCAAGAGTTCTGGAAGGAGGGAAATATGGGTGTAGGGTGTTTGTAAGTCATTCCAAAAATCTCTGGTGATATCAGTCCCAAAACCGGCATACCTGAAATGTGGTCAAATTGGTGGCCCCGAAGTGAATCATAGAGGTTCACAGATGAGGCAGGGCCATTGGGGAAATGGAGATTCTGGATGATGGAGGCAGCAAGTGTGGCTTCAGCAGATCATGAACTTGGCTCACCCTTCCTTCTTTGTGCTGCATGGGCTGGTGTAGACATATTCTTTCACAGCTTGGTTTATATCTCATTTGAGATGAGTCAGTCTATCGAGGTTGTCCAGTTCGAACATCTTGTCAACAATTTTTGGGGGTTTCATCATTCATATCTTTTCCCAGATCACCCACCCCCAAAAACACTCCCACTGCCCTGCCTTCTGCTTAAAGCACTAACAACCTTGTTAAAGATCTAAAATAAATAATAAAGTTGTAAAGTACAATAGAGCAAATTAGATCAGTGGAACAAAGTTAAATTGTTAAGAATTAGGGTCATTTTCTAGATTAAACCTGTAGGCCTCAGAGAATTTAAGATAATAAATTGGAAGCTGTGGAATAACCTGGATAAATGTTTGGAAGTGATTTGAATCTAAGATTTGTGTGTCCAAAGCACGTACACCTTGTTCTGTGATGGGACACACGCATTTCCACTCCCTTTGCTCATATATTTCTGTAGTGTTTGTTGTTCTAGTTTACCCCCTTTTAGCTATAAGAACACTGTCACTCGCTTTATATTTCTACCTTAGCAAGCTCATAGCAAGTTGTACAGCATCATGTATAATTTTTATGTAGGCATTTCTTTTTTGTTTGTTTGTTTGTTTGTTTGTTTTGGGGTCACACCCGGGCAGTGCGCAGGGGTTACTCCTGGCTCTATGCTCAGAAATTGCCCCTGGCAGACACGGGGAACTATATGGGATGCCGGGGTTCAAGCCACCATCCTTCTGAATGCATGGCAAATGCTTCACCTCCATGCTATCTCTCCGATCCCATGTAGGCATTTCTATATATCACTCAGATAACTCTTTTCAGATGCTTTTCTTTTATGAAATTGCCCTGATGCCCCACCTCAAAATTCATCTTGTTATCTCCTATTGAAGTTGTTTGTATTTATCCAATGTTCTCTCTGAGAACATGTAAACCTCAACATTAAAGCCACAGTGCTCTCTCAGCCTGCAGTTTCAAGTCATTGGGCTCAAATATACCATCATTTGAAATATGAGCAGATAAACGGATATGACATAAATATCACAACAAAATCAGAAAATCCTCAAATTGGAAAATTTAACAGAGGAAGAAAAAAACTAGTCAGGCTTTCTATTGTTTCCCCTGCCTTCACACACACACACACACACACACACACACACAAACACACACACATACACACATCTTGTGGATAGCCTTGTGGAAGTCCAGGAGCTGATTTGGAGATTAAAGTCACTGATCTCCAGATGACTTGGTAGTGCACCATGAGTGTTTGTGGAATGGATAAACTTAGAAACAGATTCTCCACTGACACATGGTCTACTTGTACATTAGATATTCTCATAGCATCACATTCTGAAATTCAAAATTGGAGACATTTGATCACTAGCCTTTGAATATTCTGACTTGGCAAGAGGAGGGCTAGAATTCATCTCACACTCACCCACTTAAGCATCATGGTTACAAAATTGTTCATGATTGAATTTTTGACATAGAATGTATACGATCCTTCACCAGGACACTTTTTCTGCCACCCATGTTCCCAGTTTCTGTCCCACCTGCCTCTCGAATAGGCATTTTACTTCTCTCTCTTTCCTTATTGGCACTATGATTTGAACTATTTTGGCACTATGATTTGCTATTGAAAGGGTACCATGTATATTGCTTTATCCCTTTTCAACATCCAGTCTTGTCCAGAATGATCAGTTCAAACGTCATGGCCATAGTGGACACTACACTGATGTGCCTCTATTGCCTCTGGATATTATTACCATATTATCTTTTATTTTTCTTATATCCCACAAATGAGTGAGATTATTCTATCATTTCCTAGCCTCTGACTCAGCACAATAATCTCCATATCTGGGGCCAGAGTGATAGTACAGTGGTATGGCATTTGCTTTGCAGGTGGCTAACCCAGGATGGACCTCGGTTTGATCCCCGAAGTCCCATATGGTCCCCCAAGTCAGAAGCAATTTCTGAGTGCAAAGCCAGTAGTAACCACTGAACATCACTGGTGTGGCCCAAATACAAAAACAAAAACACTCTCTATATCTATCCACATATAAGCACATTTCATGACTTTATTTTCCCTAACAGCCATATAGTATTCCATTGTGTATTTAGCCACTTATCTGTTCTCAAGCCCTTGGGTTGTTTCCAGATTCTGCTTATGGTAAATAGTGCTGTGACAAACATGAATGCACATGACTTTTCTGCATGGTGTTTTTGGGTAACTAGGGAATATCCCAAGAGTGTTATTTAGCATGGTCTTTTTGTCTGTTTTCTTTTGGGGCCACACTGACAGTGCTTAGGATTTACTCCTGGCACAATACTCAAGGGAGGCTGAAATACTAGGAATCAAACCTAGGCTTCATGCCTAAAAACCATTGCGTTCTCTCCAGCGCTTAATCAGAGTGTACCTCATTGTTTGCCACTCACCTTGTGTTCAGCTTGGAAAACAGATATAAATTCCTTCTAACACTGCTAATTTGAATACATCCTCTTTAACATGTTTTAAATTATAGTCAATTTGATAAGCAAAAACCTGTTAAGGCTGAACACCCAGTCATAATTTTATTGCCCATGGCTTGTGAGTATGGAATTGATTAGAGGGGAATGACTAGTTCCATTTTCAGGTTTCTTGGGATAATAGGAGGGGACCCCTGTATAGTCTTAACTCAGAATGGGGAATGTTTGCTATAAGTAATTTCAAAACAGATTATAGGGGAAGGGCTGGAGCAATAATACAGTAGGTAAGGTCTTTGTCTCGAATGGGTTTCATTTTTGGCACCACTTAGGATTCTCAGAGCACCCCCAGGGGTGTCCTTGAGTGCAAAACCAGGAGTTAGTACTGAATACAGCCTAGTGTGATTCTGACCAAGTGAAAAATGAACACAAAAATAATAAAAATCAGATTATAAGTGCTATAAGTAAGAAAAAAGAAAGATTCAATCCTGTGGACACTGCACAAGACCTAGGAAGACTGCAAGAGAAGGACACAGATATGAGAAAGTGATGATGGCGTAAGTGCAAGAAGGGTCTCCTGAAATATGCCTAAAGGGTAGGTGGCAGGAGCAGGCAAGAGAGAGGATGGATACAGAAAATTCTTTTTGGTCTAAGACCTACTGATTTCCATCTTTCACATACCTTAAAAATCACCCAGAGATTTCAATAAAGTAACATTTACTGACATTATTATAATTATTATCATAGCCATGATCATTTGTGTGTGTGTGTGTGTGTGTGTGGTGCTAGCTATTGAACTCAGGTCAAACTTGTTCTATCATTGAGTCATATAGCTAACCTCTTAAAAGTTTTGGGTTAATTTATTTTGCTTTGGGGGGGCTTACTCAATGATAATTGGGATCTATTATTTTGTGTGTTTGTGTGTATAGTTTTATTTTCTTTAAGAATTTTTTTATTTTTTATTGTGGTCAAAGTGAATTACAAATCTTTCACAGTAATACTTAAGGCACATAGTGACAATGAATGAGGGGCATTCCCACCACCAGTGTTGTCATCCTTCCACCCCTGTTCCCAGCATGGATCCCATATCTCCCTCTTTTACTCTCCATTATGCTAGTGTAACTGTTCCCCACTTGTACAGCTTGTTGTAGATTGGGTATCCATTCTGTTGTCATTGATTTGGGGTTTGGTGTTAAAGTCTGGTCATTTTTTATTTCCACTAAATGTTCATACGACTGTCTGGTCTTGGTACCATCTATTTTTCTCCCTCCAATTATGTGGCTGATCTAGGTGATTTCCAGTAATGTGGTTCTTGTTGGAGATACAAGAAAAGATATGGGAGAAGAAAAGAAAAAATAAAAACAAAATTGAGTGCTATTCTTATCATACATTGTTCAGGAGAACTTGTGAGTCTGGGGATTCAATCCAGGCCTCCTGCATACAAAGCATGTGCTCTTGCCCATTAATCTAAACTCTGTTTTATAAAATTATTTCTTCTATTTAATTAACATGTTTTATACCTAGAGATGCATCAGATTTCATGTGTTACATGTGCGGACTTAGAAAAATGAGTCAGATAAAAAATCTGACCATCCCAGCCATGAAAGCAATCAAACCTAGTCCACAATTTCAGTACGGGAGAGTAAATAGAAGGGATTTTAAAAAAATGTCTTAGAATTGTGTCACAAGTTTCAGTCTAAGCTGACAAAAAAAATCAAGTAACTACATAGGGATGGGAACTTCTTGTGACTAAATGAAAAATCTTGGGGCTGTAGAGATAATATAAATGTTAAGGCACTTGCTCCACACACAGACAATATGGTCTGATCCCTGGCACCAATGTTCCCTAGTCTGTCAGGGAAGATTCTGAGCAAAGAGCCAAGAAGTAAATGCTGAACACTATCAGTTATACCCCCCCTCCCAGCCCCTCATAAGTAAAATTAGTTAAATTAATGGAAAGATCTTGATATTATAAAAATTGTAGTAAGAGCATGGCTTTGGCTGTCTGATGCCCTGAGTTTAATGCAACATTACCACTAGTTATGACTTGTGAGCATCCCATCACCACCACCACATAAGACTGGGAAAATTAAGGAATTATGTTACTGATCCACAACTTAAATTGAACTTCCTACATCATCCTTCTACATAACACCTCCTCCAGCTATATGGATATTTAGAAATATTTAGATATTTAGACATATTTAGATATTTAGACATATTTAGATATTTAGATATATTGGGTATTTCACCAGGTAACTAGTGAAGACCTTCTTTTGCAAAAAAGGGAAATGTTGGTTTTCCTTCTTTGGAATACTGATTCTGACAAATATTCCTAAAAGAGAGCTCTGCGCTTTTTGACATGTGCAGATTAGATGTTCAAAATGCATATCTCCTTTGGGAAAATCATCATATTTCAAATTATACATGTCTGTATAGCGTAGATCTGTTGTACCTTCCATGTATTTGTTATTACTGCTCCTGAAACTTCCTTCCAGCCCCAAAGAGGTCTTAATCCCTGTCAAATATTATTATGTAACCCACTTTTATGTAGTCTTGAAAGGGCTTGTTTATTTAGTTTCAGTGACTCCTTGTTTCTGCCAAATATTATTTCATTTCAGCACAGATGTAAAGGGTCCAATGACTGGAATTATTTTACAACTCGCACATTGTCAAGAGACGGATGCCAGTTTAATTATGGACAGCTGAAAATGATCTCCGAGTCACCTGCTATAGATATTTATCATCATTACGAACTTCTCACCAAGCTGTGGTCTGAGTACTTCCATAGAGTTCCTTTTGCATTAGAGAGTCAGTGTGATCTGTGCAAAGTCTCTCTCTTCCATCCCTTTTACGTTTCGAGATAGACAGCTTAATAGAGCTTGATTATTTTCTTTTCCTCTCTTCAAAGTGAGGAAGCATGCTTTCGTCATCCTCCTTCTTTGGCTTTCCATCTTTCCTGTCTCTCTTCATTGCACTCATATCTGTCACCCTTATTCTCCCAGCTGCTTTTTCAAATTGTGCCACACTGAAAACTTTTCATTATTTAGAGACTCTCAGTTGGATAGACTAGACCTAGAAAGGATCAAATAATGGAATGATTTTGATGTAGCCGTCCCTCTATTAATGCAATTAATTATTGTGACTAATGAAAGAATGGAGGAGAGAGGAGAGGAAAAAGAGGAAGGAGAATGTGGGTTTCAGAACACTTCTAATTATCCCATGTCACATTGAAGAAAATTAACAGCAAGCTTACTTTCTTCTTCTCTACCGTGTAAGCCTCACCAGAACAAAATGCATTTTTAGACCTGCTTTTGTTGATCTCTTCAATTAAGGGGATGTTGATTTGTTCATGCCAGAGAAGAGGAAGAGTTAATTCAGAGGTTCCCAAACATAACTGACTAATCACTCCTTTTTCAGAAAAAAAAATAGTCAGTATGTCCTGAAAAAATTTAAGAAAACAGAAAATGTTCCTCCAATTTCAAAATCCTGACTTAAATGAAATGACAAATTATGATTCTCACCAGCTGATGATAAAAATCAAGTCACTACCATGCCTGTCCACATGTTCTTCGCTCTTTTTATAACTGTTTTTCCCTAACCTAGGCTGACATGTCTTAACAAATACAAATCCTGTTCTTATTGGTAGCACATACCAGTGCAATGCATACACATTGATTGCGCTTGATTATTTCCTTTTCCTCTCTTTAAAACTGTAAATATATTTCAGAGCAAATTTCAGAAAAAAAAACTCATTTATATATCATTCACCAGGTTGTCTTATTTTATAAAATTCCATTTTATTTTTATATTTTTAATTTTTATTGTGAACAAATGGATTATGGATCTTTCACAGTAATATTTAAGGAACATAATGGCAATGAGTCATAGGCATTTCCATCACCAGTGTTGTCCTCCCTCCATGCCTGTTCCCAGCATACATCCCATATCTTTCTCCTTTACCCCCAAGGATTGCTACTGTAACAAGTACTCTGTGTACAGCTTGTTGTAGATTGGGTATCGATTCTGTTGTCATTGACTTTGGATTTGGTGTTAAATAAGTTTGATCATTTTTTATTTCTACTCAATGATCATACTATTGTTTGGTCCTGGTACCATCTTTTTACCACCTCAATTTATGAAGCAGGACAAGATGATTCAAGTTATGTGGTTCTGTTTTAAAAAAAAAAGAAAAGATAAAAGAAAAAACTGGGAGGAGTCCATCTAGAGGTTATAAATGTCAATTCAAAAGAAAAAAGGAAAAAAGAAGAAAGCATACCAAAATCAAAAACCAAACAAACAAAACACAAAACTGGCAACTACAAAAAAAGCACAACAGCCAGGTTGTCTTTTCATGGATGACTTCATCTATTTTTCAATAATTCTTATTGTTACTAGGGGGAAAATCTGAGAAACTGAAGTTTTCTGCCAATCTAGTCCTTCATCAGAGAAATAATTCAAGGGCAAGACAATATAAATAACTGTAGAGATTTATTAAAGAAATGAAACATATTCTAGACATGGTCACTTGTGCTCTCAAGGGAAAAATTCACTGTGGGCTGGGCAAAGGACACTTAACAAGTGAGTTAAGTAAGGGAAACTGTCTATACCTCTTGAAGCTGCATAGTTCAATTCCCTCAGCATCAACCATCTGCCTCAGTCTTGCATAGAGAATCCAGTTTTCCCTCACTGTCTGGCATTAGTAGTGGATGTTAATTTAGAACAGTGTTCTCAACTTTCTCCAGTGGTGACCCCCTGTCAGCTTTATTTCTTTTTTATGGTCTCCTCTGTCCCACATTTTGCCTCCTGCACTCATGGTGTGGTCCTTACATTTGCATGATTTTCAACTGTACACCTCCTTAGAATATTAAGGACCTACAATGGCCCATCTGGACCTTGATTAATTGATTGAGAACAATTAATCTAGGAATTAACACAGGAGAGCACTATGTGCAGTGTGGCCACAACTGAATAACTGAACTGTCCAGAAACAAGGTATTTCATTGGTCCAAGAAGATTTGATTATATCAGGGCCAACAATTAGGAGACCCATATATCTTTTTTTCTATTTCTCTTCTTTCTTCCTTTACCCCCCTCTTCTCGCTCTGACAGGACTTCCATCTAAAAATCTGCCTGCCTACTTTAACATTAGGAGATCTGCACATTTCATAATCTCTCATTGGTCTTCAGATCAATGATTGTCAATCAGGCACAAAATTTGTCCTCAGACAAACTTGGCTTGTGTCATTGACCAGTGTCTGGAGATATCTTTGGTTACCACAGATGGTAAGACAACACTAAACTTCCTACAACACAATGAAGACCCCTGACACTAAAGAATGTTTTGACTCTAAATTTGGGAGATTTGGGGGAGTCAAAAAATATTGGGAGTCAAATGTATTTACTCCAATTTGGGAGACCCTACTATAGATATAAAGGTCAAAGCGTTAACCATCTTCCCAAAGCTTCCATGAGGTACTTGAGAGGTCTAAGAATACAAGTGTAGATTGTGCTTTGCACTATTTGCAACATGAGTGATTGAAACAGTTTCAGTAGCTGACTTGTCATGCTTTGTAACAGAGGACCTAACATTTCCATAGTTTTACATGAGAGTATTTTCAAGTAAACAATTTCAGTCATTTGTAAATGAATCATCTGCTCTTCCTGTAAAATTAAAAATTAATCCCTCTGAAGTAACCCTTGAAATATGAATAATTTACCCAAAGAAAGCAGCCCTTGACACTAAACAATAAAAATATATGTGTGGGAGCCAGAGAGATAAAACAGGGGTTGTAGGGCTTGCTCTTCATATTTTTCCCCAGTGCAATCCCTGGCACTACTTATGGTCCCCTGAGCACCCCTAGGAATCATTCCTGAGTGTGGTCCTCCAAAAAATGCTCCCAAATAAGTAAGGTGCACATATTAGACCAAAAGTTTCCTTGAATAATATATAATAACATAAACATAAACAAATAGGCATGCTATGTAAGCAACAATCACTGGAGATAGCACAATATAGATACACAATTTACTATGATAAAAATCATACCTATTTAATATTTCATAATAAAATTAAAACAAAATGTCCTTGTATTCTTCAAGATCGTCAGATATAATCGTAAATAGTTTACAATATTAACTTTTAAGATACTAATTAAGTGGTAGTATTCTCTTATTTCTATTCTTCAGTATCCATAATCTTAAATTTTTAAGCCTTTTCAGAAATGGTATACTTTTTCTTCCTAATTTTTATTTTAACACTGTGATTTGCAAAGTTGTTCATACCACAGTCATTTCTGGTATTAAATATTCAAATATCAGCCCCACTCTCAATATGACCTTCCATTCATCAGTGTCTCCAGTTGTCCATCAACCACCATAGCCTGCCACTTTAGGATCTTAAAAATTTGCTTAATATTGCTTGTTACAACACAATGGCAACTGGAATTATCAAATCTTGAGCAATACAGGTAAATTTGATATCATTGTTATATCTCCCCATGATTTTATTGTCTAAGGATTCTGGTTGGTGCTAGTTGAGCTAGTTGAGTTACTGTGTAGGCTCATTGAGCTTGGTAAATCCCATTGGATTTCTTGTGATACGTCTGTGTTCATACTACAAGATACCTTTGCATACCTTCTATGCAAAGGTCCAAACTAGATTTTATTGTCTGAGTCAGTCAGGCCACTGCAAATTTCAGAGTAGATAGAAAGATATCATCCATCCCTCTCTAAATTCTAAACCACAACACCTATTACTTATTCAATTATTTTATTGGTCTATAGTTAATCTTCGCCACTAAGAAATAAAAACTTAAAGTTGACCAAATTATAAATAAAAAATGGCATTAATGAATGAATAAATTAAGTCTTTTCTATTTTAGTAGCAGGCAGGAGGGAGCTAGAAGCAAAAAGGCAAAAGGATGAATCAGAGGAGAACAGGGTAATAAAAAACTGGAAACAAACTCTATAATTACATTTAAGCTGTTAACTATAGATATCTATTACTTTTCTACCCTGTACTACAAATTTGTTCATGCCATTATCTTTATTTTTAATGGGAGAGGAGAGACAGAGAGGGAAGGAGGGAAGAGAAGGAGGAGAAAGAGGATGAGGGAGAAAAAGAGAAATAGGAGGAGGGAGGAGAGAACATAGGGGAAAGGAAAAAGGAGAGGAGGGAAACAGGGAGGGACAGGGAGGAAGAAGAGAAAAGGAGGAGGTGGAGGGAGTGAGAATGTGGGAGAAACAGGAAGAGGAAGAAAGGAGGGGAGGAGGTGGAAGAAGAGGCTGAAGAGATGGAGAAAGGGGAAGAGGGTATCTTTAATGCCAATGATGATACTTAAGCATTTCCCACATTAATAAAATTTGATTCAAGGATAGTGCTAATAGTGTATTTTTCCTTTCAGTTTTGGGATAAAATGAAATGAAGAGAATAATGGGATGATTAAATAAAGTGATTTAATTTTGGTTTGGGGGACACACCCTGTGATACCCAGGAGTGGCTTCTGACTCTTTGCTTAAAATTTACTTCTGGTGGGTGCAGAGAACCATAACAGATACTGGGTTCAACCCTGGGTTGACCACATGCAAGTTAAACACTATATATACTGTACTATCATGCCTAACTCTAAATAAAATAAACAAAACTATATTCCTACTATATGCTGTCCCACAGACATGCCTTATTTCCAATTTTATACACAAGCTGTATATAGCTATTTAAAATTTTAATCAATTAAAATATAAAATTGAGGTGGTTGGAGATAGTACAGTGGATAAGGTATTTTTTTCAAATGTATCTGACCTTTGTTAAATTCTTAGTACCTCAAAAAGACTTCTGAATCTACTAGTAATGAGTCATGAATGCAGAGCCAGGAGTAATCCCTAACCATTGCCAAATATAGTCCTAAAGAAATAAACAAAAATGATTAATTTTAGAGTTTTTTAGGGATTTTAGATTTTAAAGATTTTCAGTTTTACTATGCATTAGAGCCTTTATCTTGCATGTGTTTGTTCAATTGGATTCAAGTCCCAGAATTGCTCCTTCGCCCCCCCCCCCAAAAAAAATCACTCAGTCATACGAACATTATTCAAGTGAACAACAATTACGTGTGGTAGGATGCAACTGTATAGTACAAATAATGAACAGATAAGATAATAACAGATAAGACCCAAAGATTGGACCATCCTGAAATTAAGGTAGAAAAGCTGAGAATATTCAGTGTTAATAAGAGAGTTGAAGAAATGGGCTTTTCATATTGCAGTGTAAGAGAAAAAAGTACAACTAACTTTTCAAATGTAAACTAGAAAACATCAATAAATATTTTAAATGCATGTTTGAGCCTGGAATGATAGCATAGCAGGTAGGGTGTTTGCCTTGCAGGTGTCCGACCTGAGTTTGATCCCAGGCATCCCATATGGTCCTCCTAGCCTACCAGGAGTGCTTTCTGAGCACAGAGTTAGGAGAAATCTCTGAGTGCTACCAGGTGTGACTCCAAAACAAACAAAAACAAAGTGTATGTTCACTTGATAGAAGAATAAAATGAAATTCCCTAAATGTCCTTCAATAAGAAATCAAACTGGTGGGGCTGGAGTGGTGGCACAGTGGTTGCCTTACACGTGATTGACCCAGCACAAACATGGGTTCAACCCCAGGCATCCCACATTGTCCCTTGAGCCAGAAGAGATTTCTGAGCGCAGAGCCAGAAATAACTCCTGAACACAGTTGGATGTGGCCCAAGAAAACCCCAAAACAAACAAACAAAAAAGAATCAACCTGGTTAAATAATTCATCAAGGAATTCACAGAAAGGGTATGAAAATAATTTCTAAATATAGATGTAAGCTAGAGCTAGATAGTACATCAAATAAAAATATTTCTTTCCATGTGGCTCACCCAAATTTGATCCCAGATGGTCCCCTGAACAGTGCCAGTAATGATTCGTAAGCTAAAACAATGAGTAACCCCAGATCATCAACAGTCATGACCCAATCCCCCCAAGTTAAATAATACCCCAATTATAGGTATAAGCAATACATGTCAGTCCAGAGAGATATCCTAGATTTTATTTGTTTTATTTTGCTTGCTTTTGTTTGGGGGCCATTCCTAGTAGATTTGGGGGGCCATATGGGATACTGGGGATCAAACCTGAGTCAATAGCTACATGCAAGGCAAATGACCCACCAACTGTGCTATTAAGCCAGCTACCATAGATTTTTTGTGTAAAGACAAAATCACTGACAATTTGAAAATATTAAAGTATTATTTTATGAATATTAAATGTAAATGAACATAACATAATAAATGTATGAGAACGTATATCAGCATTCACAGAATTGGATTAAAGATTATCTTTGAAGGAGGTAATAATATGGAAGTTTTTTCATTATACAGACTTCTGGTGCTGTTTGAACTTTTTATCATGACAAAGGCTATTAAGTATTATTATATTGAAACAGTTCTATTATGAAGGAAATGAGTTACCTCAAGAGAATTTAATACCACAAAAAGTTTGATCTTTAGAGTATTTAAAAGGAAAATACTATTTTTCAGTCCTCTGCTAGCATGAACTAAGTAAAATTTATATTCTTTCTGTTTATGGAAGTGTTTATACATCCAAAACACTGCATTCTGGATAAATAAGAAGATCTATTCCATACTTCATTATCTCTGTTTCAGTAAAGGAAGTTTGAGAAAATAAAAAAGAGGGGTGATATACATTGTATGATTGAAACTCAATAATGAAAACTTTTGTAAACACAGTGATTAAGTAATTACTTTATTTAAAAAAAGAATAAAGAAAAATTTTTGAGAACTGATAACTAAGTGAATTTTTTAGAGGGAATGTCTTCTCTTAGATACCCTTCTTTTTTTTTATTTTTGTTTTTGGATTACACCAGCATCTCTCGGGTTACTCCTGGTTCCACACTAAGAAATCGTTCCTGGCAGGCTCAGGGGACCATATAGGATGCCAGGATTTGAACCACTGTCTTCTGCATGCAAGGCAAATGCCCTGCCTCCATACTATCTCTCCAGCCCCTTCTTTCTTTTTTTTTAAAGCAGTTTATTGATTGATTGATTGGTTTGGGGACCACACTCAGCAATGCTCAGGGGTTACTCCTGGCTCTGTGCTCAGAAATCGCTCCTGGCAAGCTCCGGGGACCACATGGGATGCCAGGAATAGAACCAGGTCCATCCTCAGTCAGCCATATGCAAAGCAAATTCCTTACTGTTGTGCTATCTCTCTGGCCTTAACTACCTTTCTTTCTGTCTTCCCTCCATGGTCCAGCAACAGAATATCCCATTTTTACCTACACTAGCTCTTCCTTGTGACCAGTTCTAGGCAAGAACCTAGAAAATATAGCTCCCAAGTCCTTATTCAACTGAAATTCAACTGAAATAATTATAGAGCAAATTAGACGATAACAACAAAGATTTCAGCTACTCTGTTTGCTTTTTAAGCACACCAAGAAAATGGCTGTTGACCTCAAGGATTTGTCAGTCAATCAATATATTTATCTATCAGATCCACCTTGCATTTATAACTATACAACCACCCATGCATCTGTCATCATCATATTACATATGTTATAGGATGTCTGTGTTTTTATGTATATGAGTATACATGTAAATGGGTTTCCATAGAATTGTCTGACACAATTCTTAGTGTTTCTCAAAGCAGATACTCTACTTACTGTGAGTACCAAGAGAGATGGACAGAGGATGAGAAAGCACTACTGTTCAATCCCCATACAAGGAAAAACTTTGGTTTATCTGTTATATTTTTGTTGGATCAGAGCATTAGATAATAATCATGACCTAAGAATTTTTTTAATTTCCTACTATGCTGAGAATTACAAACATCCTAATAGAAAAGGGGACATCCACCCTTAAAATAACATCCCCATATGAGAAAATTTAATGGGTTTCCCTGCCTCAACTTCACCCCTAGAAATCACTTTTCCACCTCCAGCACCTTTCCAAGATGGCGCTCTACCTGGGAGATCAACCTGAACCTTCACTCCACCACCCCTCACCCTGGCAGACCATTTTGCCTGACCTAAATGCTCCCAAGAAAAGCCAGCCCTAGCCTGGAAATAGTTTTATTCCTTCTTAATGAGCCTCATTTGTCCATAAGACTCGTTTTGGGGGGGCCACACCCATTTGATGCTCAGGGGTTACTCCTGGCTAAGCGCTCAGAAATCGCCCCTGACTTGGGGGGCGGGGAACCATATGGGATGCCCGGGAATCGAACCTAGGTCCTTCCTTGGCTAGCACTTGCAAGACAGACACCTTACCTCCAGCGCCACCTCACCTGCCCTAAGACTCATTTTTTAAGTTTTTGCTCATTTGATATTTTGGCTTGATGACTACCTTGATTTTGACCTAGTTTAGTTCTGGAAACTTAAATTACTTCCTAACATTTCCTAGCACACGATGCCCACCTTCTCTTGCATTCCTTGTCATCTCGGCTTCCATTGTACACACATTCCTAAGTATTCACAGAGACACACAGAATGCAAATATATTGATGAGAAACTAGACGAGTAACCCTTATAAAGCTGAAAGGTTGAAGATTTGATTAAATTTCGATTAATATAAGTAGGGCTTGCCCAGGACTATTTTTCTAAGATATGTGAAAAGTTGGGTTTTCCTTTCAAATTCTGTTTCTTTTGCCTTTTTTCCTTCCTGCAAAGCGGATTTTGCAATCAAAGCTCCTTGAAATTTTTGACTTTTCTCCTGCAAGCAAACCACTGGCTCCTGATTGGATGGAATAGAGAATTATGGGGTAGGAGAGGAAAGAATTTTCATAGAAAGTCATTTGTAAACATTTCTTTTGCAGCCTCTCCTGGGAATGCTCCACAACAGACCAAACAAATTTCAGATTTATTTTCATTTCCCCAGAGACTTCTTTTATCTTTTGTTATCCCAAAGTATTCACGTCTCATTCCTCTCCAGGGACACATAGAAAGAAAAGTGGCAAGTGTGGGTTGAGCTGTCTTAGAATGAACTCAATCATGTACACTGCCTTCCTTGGCTAACTGGTGCATGTCTCTGAACTCCACATAGAAGCCCCAGCGGTGACAGGAGGTAGGAGCCTGCGTCAGACCTTCATGGCAGCCTAACCCTCCCTTCCAACACTCTGGCTCCCCCAGTTTCACTGCTCAGCAATTCCAATGACAGCCCCTCACTGCAAACTTGCCTGCATTGCAGTGGGGTTACACTATTAGGTTGATACAGTGCCAGATATTCATTTTTAAACCCAGCTCTCTACAGGCAATTTTAGACCGACCAGAATTAGCTTTTACGGCCTGCAAAATACCTTTCTCTGGGGACATTTTGTTGTGCTTTGAGTACATTTTCACACAGTGAGGTAACCTGTATAGACTCGAGTCATAGACACATGAGGGTAAGGGATAAGGAGCAGCTCCAGAGACATCCCATCCATCACCATGACGCCAGGCAGGCTTCCCCCAAGTCACTCCAGCCATAGGTAAATATCCTGTGTTCACAGGTCATCAGGAAAAGAGGCTCCACATCGCTCTGGGGTGACCCAGTTTGGTGTTGACTTCCCTTCAACACTGTTATTATACTTGGATTACAGGGGAACGCTCCCCTTACCCCCACTGGACTGCTGTGAGCTTAGAAAACCCAAATTTGTGCATTTTTTTGAGCCAGATGTCAGCAAGCAGCCAAATTGTCAACACACTGCTTCACGGTCTTGAAAAATGCCGATTTCAAACCCAGGACCTCTGCTCCAGGGGCCAGACCCAATTTGATAAGTAAATAGGGTGGTTTTATGTAAGCTGATCTTTAGTCTTCCCTGCTCTTAAAAGTCCACTTTGGTCAAAATAAAACGTATTTAATTAAAAAATAAAGATCGCAGCTATTATGTCCCTGTCCCTAACTTGCCTTAACAGGAGAACTGCACAAAAAACAATGACCCAAATAAAAATTGAAAATGAAAACAGAGTTTTAAAGGTAACTGACCTTTTTATGAGCAGTGTTCTCTCTCTCTCTCTCTCTCTCTCTCTCTCTCTCTCTCTCTCTCTCTCATACACACACACACACACACACACACACACACACACACACACACACCAGAGTTTTCTGTTCCTTTGGTTATTGGAAATAGCAACTTGAAAGAAAGCCTTTTTCTTGGCTTTCTTCTACCATGCAATGCAGGAAACCCCCGTCATTTTGGAGAGGTCCCATTCCATTTTGGCAAAGGATAATCCACAGGGCCTTCTGCAGTGAGAAGCAAAAACACCCAGCTAGCTCTCTTTCTTTGGGCTATTTCCCTTGGCAAACTGGAAATTCATGAGGAACCCTATTGGTCAGGAAAGCCCAATAGTAGAAGTGGTATATACCTCAAACAAGACCTTACAGTTGGATGAGCTGTATATGCTCAATGATTGTCTGTGCCTGAGCCTGGGTCTGAAAATTGACACCATATGCGAACTGGAGGAGTAATTGCTCTGAGGGGGGAAGAAATGCAACATGTCAGAACATTTTAGTAACACCTAATTCATCCCGGGGTTATAAATAAATCTGTGGCTTGCTTAAAAACAAAAGTCGAAAAATACTTTGACTAGATTACTTTTGTGACAGCACTTCCGGCAGAGGTGAACTTTATTAGCGAGACAACATGAAGAAAGAGAAACACATAACAACTTTTTATGGGATATTTTACGTGATTTTATTTTTTTTGCAGTAAATAAAGTGGTTATAGGACTCCAAGGAAAAGGGCCCAGATGTTCGAGAGTTGTGCGAAATGTAGGGGAAGCAAGCTGTAAAAAGTGCAGCCATAAAGCAGCCTGCCAGTGCCACACATCTGGACAATACAGCTGTGTGCTCCCAGTGGCTGTCGTCACCCCAAGAAAACTCAATAACCTTATTTCACCCCAATTAGGCTGCATACCAGCGGGATCAACGTTTATATTGCAAGGGGTGAGGAACGACATTCGCGTGGCACCTCTGTGTCAAACAGCTTTTATCTTGGATTCGAATTTGGTCACCAAGAAATAAAAGACTGCTAACATAACCCTTTCCATGATTATAAAACCCTACTTAACTTACAACGTCCTAATATGTCACAGGTTGACAGGTTTGACTCTTGGTTCTGCCAAACAATAGACTTTCTATTAAAGAGACTGTCTATGAAAAGTGACCTGTCACTCATGGTGCACAGCCTCCCCTTCTCTGTCCTTTTTTGGGGGTTTAAATCATCATGGAAAACATTCTTCCTCATTGGGGAAAGAAGTTCATTTGTTTTTAAATAATATCTTTATTTAAGCACCATGATTACAAAAATGCTTGTAGTTGGGTTTCAGTCATTAAAAGAATATTCCATTTGACCAATGCACCATTCCCATAGTTTTGAAACAATCCCAATTTCTGTTGAGAATAAATGTTCACTCTCTGTGGCATTAAGGACATTTTTTCCTAAATTGTGCGATGAGGCACCTTTGCAGGAAGACAAATATGACCCAACTCAAACAGCATTTCAGCTTTTTAGCCACTGATGGAGGTTATGCCAAAGGCTTAAAGTGCCACTTTTGTTAATAAGCTTATTTCTTTGTAGGTGTTAATGGCAGCAAAAGCAATTATGGAGAATGGCGAGAAATTAACTTTACCGCTGATAGGAAAACTCTTGAAATTCCAGCTTCTCCACATTAAATCCAAGGACCAACACCGACGGGAAAATGAAAAGAAGGTACTGTTAGGGAGTGGATTTTTCTAGAGAGCAAGCAGTGAATGAATGGCATTGAAACCAGGGTGCTCCAGGACCCCTTTACCTTGGCATGGTTAGAAGTTACTTCAACTACTTAAAGGAAAGTCAAAAGTCAGGCATCTTAGAGGCGTTATATCTTCTCAGAGACATGACCATTAAAAAAAGTTCCTTTAGATAGAAATAGGACAAATTTAAGGGCTTGTGGTTGATTATTTTTAATGTAATCAATATCAAAGAAGGGAATCAAGGAAGTTGGGAAAAGCATGTAAAAATAAGAGATGGATTAATCATCAAAGTCAGGTATACTTAAAATATTTTATATGATGCAAAACAGAAGTATCTATTAAAGTAATTGGCTACATCTGTCTTTTCATAATAATTTGAGTATTTCACCATGAGTCCATCACCACCATGCCCATGTTATATGATTATTTTTTCACATGTAGATTTTTAATTTAATTTGCCCATGAAAATAATTTTGTCTTTCCAAAGCTTTATTATATTCATCTGAAAAAAATTTTGAATTCTTTTTGTAAAGCGATTCCAGGTTCAAATCCATTTGCTAATATTATTACTCAAAGAGACGTTTTTCAAGAGTAAAGTACTATTTTTCATATCATACCAGAATTATTTTTTGAAAGTTGAATGTTTTTGTGCATGAATAATGTGTTTTGTGTGCATATGTGTGTATGAAATAGATTTCAATGTAACTTGTACTTTTATATACCAAAGTGAAAGAGGCAAATAAATTAATGGAAGAAGAAAGAAAAGTAAGTATGTTGTACAAATAGCTTCACCTTTATAAAGGTTACTTGATCTGGGTTATCTAGTTGAACTTGACTCATAATAAGAAAATTATAGAAAAATAATAGACACTTTATAATTGTAAATGAGGATTTAATAGCTTTTAAAGAAGTTCTTTCTATAGTATTGTACTAAAGTGGTATCTATTATCCTAGGAAAATTCTCTTTATATGAATTCAGTCGATGAATTATTTTTCCATCCATTGAATCTCTTTTCATCTTGTCCAGGAAGGTTTGTACCTTAAGGAAATACACAGTAAAGTTGAGACTTGGCAGAAGAAAATTTGGAAAATTGGAAACTGGTATAGAAACATATTTTCATGCCTGTTTAAATTCCAATGTCATAGGAAAATTTGAATTATAAAAGTAATGTATGAAAATTCTTGCACCCCCTGATTGCTTTGTGGTTTGCCCAAGTACTTACTAATATACCTACAGAGTTAATGGGTGTCAGTTACTTGTTTGCCATCAATTTAAAGTGAGTAATTGTTTGTGGTAGAAGTTGGTTTTAGATTTCAGTTAACATATTTTAAGTAGCAATAACTGGAATACTCTGTCAGTACATGCAAAGCTTTTAAAGTTAGCAATAACAAAATTTTTTGTCCGAGTTGTTCCTTTGTTTTCTGACTTTGAAATGTGAAGTCAAAATAATAATAGTCTGAGTGTTAATAATATGAGTTTATGAGATACAGAAATAATCAAGCCATTGATGGAAAATGTAAGTATTCTAAGAAATGGTGGCTTGAAATTTTAATATCGGTTTTAAAAGAGTAATATATGTGTAAATGAATACTTCAAGCAATTAAGTAAGTAATATATAATCCAATTTGATGTCTTCATTAAACTTTCTCCCCAAAACATCAGCCACAAATCTGGGAGTTGCAACCTCATGAGTAAGTGTTAAATAAGATGATGAAAACTAAATGTTTCAAATTACTCTCCAGGAAACTCTCTTGGTAAATATTCAGGGAGTTGCTTGATATTTGTGTTCATTTTAACAATAATGCCTAGCCAGGTCAGTTGGAACCACCAAGATTATTTATTTTCATAGAGATAGCACACTGAATAAGACCCTTGCCTTGAATGTGTCTGGCCCAGGTTTGATTCCTATTACCCCATATGATCTTATGAACCACACCAAGATTCCCTAAACACAGAGCCAGCAATAACCCCTGAAAACTATCTGGTGTGGCAAAAAAAATTGTAAATAATTTAAAAATAAAAATATTGTTTGTCAGCTGGAGATTTTGTCAGAAAGCAAAGTATAAAAGTTTGCTTTTATATATCCACAGCCAGGCTGTGGATTAGAAAATGAATAAAGGGAAAAGATGACTCTACCAAAATCTTCCATTTTTTTGAACCCAGGGTGAAATTCTGAGATTTCTCCAAAAGACATGACTGTCTTTTCAGGTTTTTAACAACAATGTAGAGATGGTTCCTTTCCAATGTTAATGTTGTTCACATATATACAACACAAAGAGGGATTTGTATCTTTTTTTGGGGGGGGGGTCACACCCGGCAGTGCTCAGGGGTTACTCCTGGCTCCAAGCTCAGAAATTGCTCCTGGCAGGCACGGGGGACTATATGGGGCACTGGGATTTGAACCGATAACCTTTTGTATGAAAGGCAAACGCCTTACCTCCATGCTATCTCCCCAGCCCGGGATTTGTATCTTTTATGTTCAAGTTTTAGACTTACAAATTTTTCAATGAATATTTAAATAATCCATAGAAAATGATGAGGGACAGTGGGCAATGGGTTTGGTGATGGAAGGAAAGTACAGAACTAAATAGCCAAGTCAGAGACAACAACAATGAAAACGTGAAATCCAATCTTTTAATACCAAAATTAAATAATGGGCCTTTTAAGATGGTGGACTGGGGGCTACAGGTTGGGGGCATGGAATGGACTCTTTGAACATCGGTGGAGGGAAGTTGACACTGATGGTGGGATTGATCCTGAAACATTATTGCATGTCTATAACTCAACTATGAATAAGTTTGTAATTCCAATGTTTTAATTAAAAATTTTAAAAAAATGATCCATAGGTAACTATCCATGAATATCCATTTTATAGGAAATACTAGAGAGAAGTGAACAAAAATAGATAACATAAGTAGGGTTGAAAATCAGAACTTTGGGAACCAGAATGATAGCACAGTGGTGGGGTGTTTGCCTTGCACTTGGTTGACCCAGGATAGAAGCAGGTTCGATCCCAGCATCCTATATGGTCTCCCAAGCCAGGAGTGATTTCTGAGCACAGAGCCAGGAGTAACCCTGGAGCACCACTGGGTGTGGCTCAAAAACCAAACAAACAAAAAAAAATCAAAACTTTGTTTTAAATAAATAGTGGAACTGGGAAGCTAGCACAAAGCACTGGAGCACATGTTTTTCATGCAGGAACCCCGGGTTCAATTTTTTACACTACATGGTTTCTCAAGAATCATTAGGAATGACCCCTTAGTAGAAAGTAGCTCCCAACATCATGTGGTTTAGACCAAAATCCAAAATATTAATAATAAATAATATTGCTTCACAAACCAAACAACAGAGCCAAAAAGTGTTATTGCTTTTGATTACATTCATTGAATTACTTATACCACTTTGTCTGGGCTATGACTCCTTTGGTTTGTTCAAGAGGAAAATTACGGGCTAGATTAAATTAGTTTTAAAATAGAAGAAAAATTATTTCTTAGAAGAACAGTTACTTTAGAAACCTTTGTGGATGTCTTCAAATTATATTATTGCCTCTCTCTAACTTAGTTGTATTATGATCTGTCTCTAATTTGTTTACAATTTAAATGAATCATACCTGTTTAGGAAAAATTACCAATTGGGAAACTCCATGTTGGTTACTTCTAAATATGCATATCACGAAGAATATATACTGTAATTATGTAACTATAACTTAGTATTACAGAACTTTGGTTTAAGATTTTTTTCATAAAATTGTTCCAAATTCCATTTTTTCTATTCTAAAATTAGAACAAGAGTTTTGTTTAGAAATTTCCGCACACATTATCCCTATGCATTCATTTCAACATTTATTTCACATTTGCTGCTTTATCCTACCAATCTATAGTTAATTAAATTAAACATTTAGATAAATAATATACTGCTTGAATATTTGTATTATATTTGTTAGAATTTTAAAATAAATGATTAAAATAAAATGATATCTTGCATGATAAATACATGATAAATGATCCATGTATTTATCTAGTCATCTGAATATTTAGGTTAATTTACATTTTACTATACACATAAATTATAGACATTTATTTAAAACAGAAGCCACCGAATTTTAGTTAATAATAATACATAAAGCATATCAAGAATTCTGGGCAGGGCGGTGGCGCTGGAGGTAAGGTGCCTGCCTTGCCTGTTCTAACCTAGGACGGACCGCGGTTCGATCCCCCGGTTCC